>JAVSCE010018880.1:0-29403 GCA_032199065.1 Smutsia gigantea
AAAAAGAATAAAATACCCAGGAATAAACCTAACGAAGGAAGTGAAAGACCCGGTACTCTGAAAACTACAAGACACTCCTAAGAGAAATTAAAGAGGACACTAACAAATGGAAATGCATCCTGTGTTCTTGGCTAGGAAGAATAAATATTTGTCAAAATGGCTATACTACCTAAAGCAATCTACAGATTCAATGCAATCCCTATCAAACTACCAACAGCTTTCTTCAATGAATTGGAACAAATAATTCTAAAATTCATATGGAACCACAAAAGACCCCGAATAGCCAAAGCAATCCTGAGAAGGAGGAATAAAACACGGGGAATTACAGTCCCTGACTTCAAGCTCTACTACAAAGCCACAGTAATCAAGACAATTTGGTATTGGCACAAAAACAGACCCACAGACCAGTGGAACACAATAGAAAATCCAAACATTAACCCAAACATATACAGTCAATTAATATATGATAAAGGAGCCTTGGATATACAATGGGGAGATGACAGCCTCTTCAGCAGCTGGTGTTGGAAAAACTGGACAGCTACATGTAAGAGAATGAAACTGGACTACTGTCTAGCCCCATACACAAAGGTAAACTCAAGGTGGATCAAAGACCTGAATGTAAGTCATGAAACCATAAAACTCTTAGAAAAAAACATAGGCAAAAATCTCTTGGACATAAACATGAGCAACTTCTTCATGAACATATCTCCCCGGGCAAGGGAAACAAAAGCAAAAATGAACAAGTGGGACTATATCAAGCTGAAAAGCTTCTGTACAGCAAAGGACACCATCAGTAGAACAAAAAGACATCCTACAGTATGGGAGAATATATTCATAAAAAACGTATCTGATAAAGGGTTGACATCCAAAATATATAAAGAACTCATGCACCTTAACAAACAGAAAGCAAATAATCCAATTAAGAAATGGGCAGAGGACATGAATAGACACTTCTCCAAAGAAGAAATTCAGATGGCCAACAGGCACATGAAAAGATGCTCCACATCGCTAATCATCAGAGAAATGCAGATTAAAACCACAATGAGATATCACCTCACACCAGTGAGGATGGCCAACATCCAAAACACAAACAACAACAAATGTTGGCGAGGATGTGGAGAAAAGGGAACCCTCCTACACTGCTGGTGGGAATGCAAATTAGTTCAACCATTGTGGAAAGCAGTATGGAGGTTCCTCAAAAAACTCAAAATAGAAATACCATTTGACCCAGGAATTCCACTCCTAGGTATTTACCCTAAGAATGCAGCAGCCCAATTTGAAAAAGACAGATGCACCCCTATGTTTATCGCAGCACTATTTACAATAGCCAAGAAATGGAAGCAACCTAAGTGTCCATCAGTAGATGAATGGATAAAGAAGATGTGGTACATATACACAATGGAATATTATTCAGCCATAAGAAGAAAACAAATCCTACCATTTGCAACAACATGGATGGAGCTAGAGGGTATTATGCTCAGTGAAATAAGCCAAGCCGAAAAAGACAAGTATCAAATGATTTCACTCATATGTGGAGTATAAGAACAAAGAAAAAAACTGAAGGAACAAAACAGCAGCAGACTCACAGAACCCAAGAACGGACTAATAGTTACCAAAGGGAAAGGGACTGAGGAAAATGGGCGGGAAGGGAGGGATAAGAGGGAAAAAGGGGCATTACGATTAGCAGATGTAATGTTGGGGGGGCACGGGGAGGGCAGTACAACTCAGAGAAGACAAGTAGTGATTCTATAGCATCTCACTACGCTGATGGACAGTGACTGTAATGGGGTTGGTGGGGGGGACCTGATGAAGGGGTAGTTTAATAATCATAAGATTACACATGTAATTGTAAATTAATGATAATAAAATAAATTATATTAAATAAATAAATAAATAAATAAAGTTACCCAGTTTATGGCAATTTGTTATAGCCCCCATAGAAAACTACTAGACTTTGTAAACTTCTCTGCTGTTTGCCTCAAAAGGTTTTCAGGTTCATGAAGTCTAAATGGTGTACCATTAAAATGAATATCTTGGGTCATGTTACTTTTCCTGTGAGCAGGCAATGAATAAAAGAAAATCTCTCTTTCTTGGAAATTGGTATAAAAAAGCTATATTAGCACTTGGAGATGCAGGAGATTGAACCCGGGGTCTCATGCATGCGAAGCACATACTCTACCACTGAGCTTCACCCCCTCCCTATAGCAATAATTATTGTATACTTAAGGGAATGTTTTATTATATTCTGTGAATCTCACCCTGTAATTCCTGTGTTCCTTGTTTCAGCAGTGTTCAGTCTAACAGCAGGATTTGTGACTGCTTTAAGAGAGAGGACTACAGGGAGCTATGGAGGATACTGCTTTTTAAGAAAATAAAACTTGGAATGGAACACAAAATACTGAAAGCATGCATCACAAAAGTGAACAGCTTTTCTCTGGATAAAACATGTCTTGCTATTTGCATCACAGGAACGTTAAGGGCAAGGTTTTGATGCGAAAACCCCAAGTGAAAACAAGAATCACAGGCAAATTGTTCGGTGGTTCATTACCAAGAGTCTATTCATTTTTATTACAGTCCTAAGGCAACTAAGAAGTTTCGTGGAATAGTCCTGGATTATAATGCTAAAGGCATGAACTAAACAGCAGATTCAGGAATTGAAATAAGTGTGGAATTTTTTTTATTAAGGTATTATTGATATACACTCTTATGAAGGTTTCACATGAAAAAACAATGTGGTTACTACATTCACCCATATTATCGTGTCCCCCCATAACGCATTGCAGTCACTGCCTATCAGTGTAGTAAGATGCCACAGAGTCATATTTGCGAGAAGTGTGGAATTTTGAAAGCAAGTTAATAGATAGCTAGAGACGAGATGGAGAGAAAAATTTGGATTTACAGAACAAGAAAGAAATTGGGGGACACATAAAAGCCCCATCATTCAACAAACAAGAGGGAAGCAAAGAGATCTGCTTTTGTTTTTCTTTAGGAGAATGGAAGAAACTTAAGGAGGAGGAGATGAGTTTGATTTTGGACACGTTGAATTTAGCAAAACCATCGATAGGATCGTGCCCGTCAGTGTAGCACAGTGAACTCAGCCCCGTGCTCTGATCTGAATACTTTGGAGTGGGAGTGATCCGAAGGCACAGTACATATAGACTGAGTAGGATGAGAACTGTAAGTGTCCTTTGAGATTCAGAGATCAGGAACTCATTCAGTTATGGTTGTGAGCAGCAAAAACAACAAAAACAGAAACAAAAAACTTCTTCCTAGGCTGATCGTGAACCCTACGATTCACACTATTAGCACTATGGCCTTGAAACTTCTGTGGAAAATCCAGAAAAACTAATTTCCTTATTCATCTTATGTCTGCTTGTATTAGTAAGTATTCATTAAGTCTCTTGAAGTTGAAAGGATCTTACTGTTCTCTCTCAGTTCACAGAGCTCGTAGAATAGATAAAGGAAACAGAAATGGCAAGTTTCACTGAAATTGAGTGCTAGAAATGCAGCATCCACAAGACTGCAGGCCGAGGTATATGGTTGTGTGTGTTTGTGTGTGTAAGTGCTGGGAGGATGAGTGGGAAATTACATAGGTTGTTTGATGGTTGAAAACACAATTTTGGAAGTGTCCAGAGCATGTAGTAATTAACCTTTAAACTGGACCTGTTTAAACCTACATACCAGTTAGATTACCGGAAGTTTCTCACAAGGAGTTTTGGTTTGTTTTTGTTTTTTTCTGTTTGCCCTAAGGTACACTGAACACCATAATTGTTTCTGTGATAACATTCAGACCCTGTTCACATCATGATATCTACTTATGGGGAAATGGTAGGATGAGTTCCAAATATATAAGATTCTTCCGATAAAATAACCATTTATCTCAGGAGATAGAACTCATTCATACCCAGGAAACCTGCAGATATATGAAGTGCATTTCTAATGCATCTAGGACCAGGGAAAATTTTATAAGTGGTTGGGTGCCATTTTTTTGAAGTTGACACACCAAAAGGAGTGGATCTTTCATGTAAGGATCTTTTATATTTTATGCTCTGGAACTTGATTTCTCAATTATGATTTTATTTGGCATTTATAACATCTCAATTTGTTGACGTGGACAAGGAAGTTTAGTTATATTACTCTGTCTCCCACCTTGATTGAATATAAAGAAACTGTTCCTAAATTAGGCTATAAAGGATTAACTAATCTTTCTCCAATTCAACGTGTCTTTGAAAAAATAAAGCACTGCCTTTTGAGTCAGAAAGGTGTGTCTGCTTTCCATCTTCCTGTGCAGCCAACGGTCCTGCCCAACTGCCACCTCTCACACTTACACCCCGATAGAGGGCGCATCTGTCTTAAGTAAAAATACTGCAAATCCAGTTCTCAGGTAAAAGTAAAGACAGAACAAAACGGAAACCCGTGAATCTCTAGACCATCAGCCGAATGTACTTCCCAATGGAGGTACTGCGGCTGAAGTGTGACTTCTCCGTATTCACTGATGAAAGTAAATTTCTCGGTTTCCCAGTTCGGAATCCGGTTTTCTCCTTGCTCAACTTGTAGTCTGATCAGGACCAACCTGGCTCACAAAAGAAAAGTAAAAAAAAAAAAATTGGGAGTCAGTGTTTTCCGTTTGTTAAATCATTCCATCCTTGTCTTTTCTTTCCTGCTTTAATTACTGAAAAATAAGCCAAATGTGACCGGACTCTTCCCGTTGGTGTCTGGCTTGTTTCGGAATCTCTAGCGGCTGAAGAAGCGGGGCCTTTGCCCTCTTGTTCCACCGTCTCCACCTTGTGCTTACGGAACCACCTTGAATGCTGCCAAACCCGAAGACTACAATCCATTTGGCACCTATGCTAATGGAAAATCTGTGAAATAGGTCTACCCGTTCAAGGACGGGGGAAAAAAACAGCTAACTTAGCTGGAGGTGCCGGGGATTGAACCCGGGGCCTCGTGCATGCTAAGCACGCGCTCTACCACTGAGCTACACCCCCTCGGGAAGCTAGCGCCCTCGGGAGTATATTTCGGACAGACCACAGCCATTTAGGTAGGTTGTTATGATTTCATATAAAGTCAAAGTCCATTATTTCACCTAATTTTACTATTTCCAAAATCTTAAATTTGCCCCTATATCACTCTTTGCTGAAAAAAGAGTAAACTGCCTTCTAGACCGAAAGCCCTTATGAGGTCCTGGGATCTTTCTGCTCCTGCCATTCTGTGTTCACTTCCCTACCTCAACTAGAACGGCCCAGGATGAAAATTTTTCTCTCGTGTTCTCAAATTCTCCTTTCGTCTCTTTCTTGGAGGTTTTCAAGGGTTGCCAGAAAGCCACAAAGTATAAGGCAGGTGATACAAACGACCAATATTAGCTCCAGTAGGGAAAAGAAGACGGAAGGACAAACAGATGCAGAGCTGTTCTTGTCGGTCGCCGAAGAGCAAAGGCGCGCAGGCTAAGACGGCGCCCCCTTTCAGGCAGAACTCCTTCGGGGCGAGTTAAATGCCTGTTAAAGGTATAATTGAAAAAAGCAGAGGAAAATATGTCATGATTCAGAGTTATGATATAATACTTCAAAAATGCAAAAGAATAAATGAAACAACTACTGCCAAAATAAAAGATTGTAGTAAAGTGGTAGGTTAGAAAAATACACAAAAGCGATACCTTTCCTATATATATATATATATATATGTATGAGGTTAAAATATATAATACAACAGAGGGAAACATTAACAATAGCAAAAAAAGAAAAACAGGGTGGAGGGAGGCAGGAGGAAAGCAAGAAGAGAGAGGAGGGCAGAGAAAGGAAAGGAAACAAAAAGAATTTACAAAGAAAAAGAAAAAAATCCTGAATATAATCTTAAGAAATCTCCAAAACCTATATGAAGAAAACTATAATACACTCCTAAAGTCACAAAAATATACTTGAACATTATAAAAACATAATATTCTAGTAGAGAAAGATCAACTTCATATAAATGTCATTTCTTCTCAAAATCATTTATGAATTTACTACAACTCCAGTCAAAATACCATCACTAATCTGGAACTGAGCATTTTTTAATAAAATTTATCTAGAAACTCAAACACCAATAATTGCTAAGAAACTTCTAGAAAAGTAAGAGCAATAATGAGGAGGAAAACTAGCCTAGAAGACAGTAAAACATACCATAAAACCTCTACAACTGGAATACTCTGTTATGGACACAGAGAATATAAAATCCTGTAATAAACCCAGCTGCAAATGAAAATTAGTTTACAATTAAGGCAGTACCTCATGTCAACAAAGAAAAAGATGGACTTCCTAATTTGCCACGCTGAGATAATTAGTCACATGGAATCCATTCCTCATGCTGCACACCAGGACAAATTCCCAATGTATTAAAATTTTAAATATTAAAAGATGAAACCATACAAATACAAGAAGAAAACATGGACGACATTTTTTATATCCTAAGGATTAGCAAAATTACCTAAATATAGCTCAAAATCAAAAAGCAGTATCTATAATATCTATAAATATCTATAATATATAAATATCTATAAATATGATTACATAATGTTAAAGAAAAAAACTTTTGCATTGCAAAAACACCACAAGCAATGAGAAAACGATAAATAAGTTGAAAAAATTACTTGTAACTTGTATAATAATAAATGGTTACTATTTCTTATATACAATTTTTAAATAGAGAGTAAAACGCCAAAAACCTATAGAAAAAGTAATTTAGAGATATAAATAGAGTTAACAGAAAGGGAAATGTAAATGGTTCTTAACTGTATGAAATGATGCTCAATTTCACTCATTGTAAGGGGAATACAACCACATTTACAATGTGATACCAATTTCTCTTATCAAATTAGCAAAAATCCAAAAGTTGGATAGCACTTTCAGTTATTGAGGTTGCAGAGAAATTAATCCTTACATGTATTGCTAGTAGAAATGAGAAATGATACACTCTTAAGAGAAGGAAATTTTCATTATCTAAAAAAAATTACACATTTTTTCACCCTTTAATCCACAAATCCCATTTCTAGGAATCTATCCAAAGATATATTTTATACTGGTGAAATAAAACTAAAAGGGTAAGTAGATGCCTTAGGACCATTTAAGATACCACAAGACTATTCATCATAACACTATTTGTAAAGGAAAAGATGGGCAGTGATCCAAATAGCCATCATGAGGGGTAATTTGAAATAACTATAGTACATCAACATAGTGCCACTGTAAAATGAAATACGGAAGGATAACCTATAATTTGTTTTTCAAAAAAGAAAGTTACTTATGGGGAGAGAAAGGAAATACCTTAAGATCAAAGAGAAATTGCAAAAACAAAAACAAAACAAAAAACATACACTATTCTAAATAACCATTGTTATAGTAACATTAGTATTGTTATTAAGACAGCTTTGTGTTTGTAATTTAATAAATCAAATGAGTAATCATATTGCTTTCATTAAAAACAAAATTTTTCATGTTTTTGAAAGGAGATATATATGTAAGATAAATTAGGTCAATTAAAAACTAGAAAGCATAAAATATGAAGAACTCCATGGATGTGCTCACCAGAGAAACTGGAAACTTTATAAATTCTCTGGAGATTGTCCTAAGGGCATACAGCAAATTAAGAAACGTTTATTCAAGAAAACCTAAAATCTAGTAAGAACAATGAGAATCTGTGGCATTTGAGTCAAAACCTACTCTCTCCTGCTTTCTTCCCAGGCCAGCCTAGTAGAAACTCCACTCAAAATCATACAGCCAAGAACATAGGGCTCCCTTTCCCCAGCTCCCATTTGGAAGTCTATAGTATCTTTCCAGGAAAGGCAAGATGTCACCATTTCTCGTCCTGCCCTCAGCTTCCTGTTGTAAAGGCTAACTTCTGGGCAAATGAAGCCAAGAGATGGGAGTTCCCTTCTTTCACCCAGTCCCCATTTGTGGAACAGAGGCTTTATTTTGTTAGGGTCCTGAGAACACTGGGGACCCATTGCTCTCACCCCAGCATAAGGTAGAATTTCCATACTAGGATAGGGGTGCCAAGAAGACCTGAATCTATTGCTCCTTGCTGAGCACCCAGCTACAAAAAAAGGGGTTTCACTCTGAGAAGTTTGCCACTATCCCTGCCTCCAGCTGAAACACTCAAGGAAATCATTCGAGGTGAAGCAAAAACACGGTAAACAGCAACACAAAACTGTACAAAAATTCAAAACTCTCTGGTAAAGGTAAACATATGGACAAATATAGAATCCTGTAGTATTGTAATGTAGATGTAAAAAACACATTTATATCTTGAATAGAATTAAAAAATAAAAGCATACAAAGTAATTATAAAGCTGTTAGTGGTTACGCAGTATTTTTTTAAAAGATAACATTTCATCAGTAACATAAAGTGGGATAGAGTAGAAGTTGTTATAATTTTAAGATGTTTTATGCAATTGCAATAGTAACCACAAAGAAAACATCCATAGAAAATACACAAGGGAAATGAAAAGGGAATAAAATATGTCTGTCTGGTCTATCTTAGTCAGACGGGGCTGCTGTTAACAGAATATCATATACCAGATGACTTAAAAACAAGCATTTATTTGTCACATCACAGTACTGGAGGCTGGGAAGTGCAAGATCAGGGTTCCAGATCTGTGTCTTGGCTTAAGATGGTTATCTTCCTGTTGTATCCTCACAGGTGAGAGAGAGAAAGGGAGAGAGATGTCTGGTTCCTTCATCGTCTCACAAGAGCACTAATCCCACCATGTTAGTTCTACCCTCATGACCTCCTATAAACCTAATTGTCTCCCAAAGACCCCACCTCCAAATATCATCCCACTGAGGGAGGACACAAGCATGCACATAGCAATATCATTACAAAAAGAAAAGGAAAGAAATATAAAAGAAAGCAGCAAGGTAAGAATGGAGGTACAAAAAGTTTAAAATGTACAGAAAACAATGAAATGGCAATAGTAAGCTCTTCCTTGTCCTTACTTTTTTTTAATGTAAATGGATTAAACACACCAGTTAAAGATATAAAGTGACTGAGTGGATTAAGAAACAAGATCTAACTAGTGCTGTTTACAAGAGACTCACTTTGGATCAAAGGACACACAGAGGCCAAAAGTGAAAGGATGGATAAAGGCACTCCATGCAAACTGGAACCTGAAGACAGCAGGTGTAGCCATATGTATGTAAGACAAAATAGACCTAAAGACAAAAACTCACATGAGACAAAGGACATTACATAATGATAAAAAGATCAATTTACAAGTAATATACAATTATAAATATCCATACACCTTTCTTCAATGAACTAGAGCAAATAGTTGTAAAATCCATATCGAACCACAAAAGACCCCAAATAGCCAAAGCAATCCTGAGAAGGAAGAATAACGCAGGTGGAATTATGCTCCCTGACTTCAAGATCTACTACAAAGCCACAATAATCAAGACAATTTGGTACTGGCACAAGAACACAACCATAGACCAATGGAACAGACTAGAGAGCCCAGATATAAACCAAAGCATATATGGTCAATTAATATATGATAAAGGAGCCATGAATATACAATGGGGAAATGATAGCCTCTTCAAACAGCTGGTGTTGGCAAAACTGGATAGCTATTGCGAGAATGAAACTGGAGTATTGTCTAACCCCATACACAAAAGTAAACTCAAAATAGATCAAAGACCTGAATGTAAGTCATGAAACCATAAAATTCTTAGAAGAAAACATAGGCAAACATCTCTTGAATATAAATATGGGCAACTTTTTCCTGAACGCATCTCCTCAGGCAAGGGAAACAAAATCAAAAATGAACAAATGGGACTACATCAAACTAAAAAGCTTCTGTATGGCAAAGGATACCATGAATAGAACAAAAAGACATCCTACAGTATGGGAGAATATATTTGTATATGACATATCTGAAAAGGGGTTAACATCCAAAATATATAAAGAACTCATATGCCTCAACACCCAAAAAGCAAATAACCCTATTAAAAAATGGGCAGAGGATATGAGCAGACAATTCTTCAAAGAAGAAATTCAGATGGCCAACAGGCACATGAAAAGATGCTACACATCACTAATTATCAGGGAAATGCAAATTAAAACCACAATGAGATATCACCTCATGCCAGTTAGGATGGCCAACATAGAAAAGAATAGGAACAACAAATGCTGGTGAGGATGCAGAGAGAGGGGAAATCTTCTACACTGCTGGTAGGAATGTAAACTAGTTCAACCATTGTGGAAAGCAGTATGGAGGTTCCTCAAAAAACTAAATATAGAAATACCATTTGACCCAGGAATTCCATTCCTAGGAATTTACCCTAAGAATGCAGGAGCCCAGTCTCAAAAGGACATATGCACCCCTATATTTATCACAGCACTACAATAGCCAAGAAATGGAAGCAAACTAAGTGTCCACCAGTAGATGAATGGATAAAGATGTGGTACATATGCACAATGGAGTATTATTCAGCCATAAGAAGAAAACAAATCCTACCATTTGCAACAACATGGATGGAGCTAGAGGGTATTATGCTCAGTGAAATAAGCCAGGCAGAGAAAGACAAGTATCAAATAATTTCACCCATCTGTGGAGCATAAGAACAAAGCAAAAACTGAAGGAAAAAAAACAGCATCAGACTCACAGAACACAAGAATGGACTAACAGTTGCCAAAGGGAAAGGGACTGGGGGCGGTGGATGGGAAGGGAGAGAGAAAAGGAATAAGGGGCATTATGATTAGCACACATAATGTAGCGGGGGGAGGCACAGGGAAGGCAGTATGGCACAGAGAAGACAAGTAGTGATTCTATAGCATCTTACTATGCTGATGGACAGTGACTGTAATGGGGTTGGTGGGGGGGACTTGATAATGGGAGGAATCTAGTAACCACAATGTTGCCCATGTAATTGTATATTAATGATACCAAAAGAAAAAAAAGAAAAGAAAAACTAAAAAAAATGCACAGGAAAATGAAAAAAAAAAAGAAATCTATACACCTACATTAGAGCTTCCAAATATATGCAGGAAACACTGACAGAACCGAAGAGAAAAATAGACAAAAACACAATAATAAAAAGAAACTTCAATACCCCACTTTGAGTTGTACATAGAATAACCAGACCAATGATCAATAAGGAAACAGAGGGCTTGAATGATACTATAGACCTATTGGATCTAACAGACATATACAGACCACTCCGCCCAACAAAAGCACAAAACACATTCTCCTCAAGGCACATGTAACATTCTCCAAGGTAGACAACATATTAGGTCACCAAAAAGGTCTTAACAAACTTAAGGACATTGAAGTCATACAAAATATCTTCTTCAGCCACAATGGAATGAAACTAGAAATTCATAGCAGAAAGAAAATCCAAAAATATGTGGAAATTAAATAACTCACTCTTAAACAATCAATAGGTTAAAAAAGAAATCACAAGGGAATTAGAAAATCTCTGGAGACAAATGAAAATGAAAACACAACATAACAAAACTCATGGGATGCAGTGAAAGCAGTGTTAAGAGGGAAGTTTATAGTGATAAATGCAGTAAAAAAGAAGAAAGATCTCAAATAAACAGTCTGATTTTATCCCTCAAGGAACTAGAAAAAGAAAAACAAATTAAATCAAAGGTTGGCAAAGGAAGGAAAGATCAGACCAAAGATAAAGTAGAGAATAGAGAGAAGATTCAAATATCTAACATTAGAAATGAAAGAGGGGACATTACTGATATCACAGAAATGAAAAGAATCATAAGAGACTTCCATGAACGATTATATCCCATCAAATTGGATAGCTTGGAAGAAGTGAATGCATTCCTGAAAGAAAATTCCAGGACAAGACAGTTTCACTGGATAATTCTACCAAACACTTGAGAAGAATTAACACCAATTCTCCTCAAACTCTTCCAAGAAATTGAAGAAGAGGAAACACTTCAGAATTCATTTTTTGAGGCCAGGATTACTCTGATACCAAAGCCAGGCACAGATACAACACAAAAAGAAAACTACAGACCAATATTCCTTATGGATATAGATGCAAAAATTCTCAATAAAGCACTAGCAAACTAAATTCTAAAGCATATTAAAAGGATTATACACCATGACCAACTGGCATTTGTATATGGAATGCTAGGATGGCTCAACCAATTAAGAGAATGAAGGGCAAAAATCTCATGATCATTTCATTTGATGCAAAGAAACCATTTGACAAAATTCAACACCCTTTTATGATAAATACATTCAACAGAGTAGGAATGATAGAAAATACTTTAACATAATAAAAAATGTATATGAAAAGCCCACAGCTATCAAACTCAATAGTGAAAGACTGAAAGCTATTCCTCTAAGATCAGGAGAAAGGCAAAGATGTCCATTCTCACTACTACTATTCAATATAGTACTGGAAGAACAAGCCAAAGCAGTTGGACAAAAACAAGAGATAAAAGGTATCCAAATGGGAAAAGAAGAAATAAAATTATCTCTGTTCACAGAGGGCAAGATCTCCTATGTAGAAACCACTAAGAACTCCATCAAAAAAACTATTACAACTAATAATAATTTTCAGCAAAGCTTCAGGATATAAAATCAACACACAAATATCAGTTTCATTTCTATACACTAATAATGACAATCCAAAAAGGAAATTAAGAAAACAATCCCATTTAATTTATCATCAAAAAGGATAAAATACTTAGTAATAAACTTAACGAAGGAGGCAAAAGACTTGTACATTGAAAACTACAAAACATTGCTAAAAGAAATCAAAGATACAAATAAATGGAACTACATCCCCTGCCTCTGGATTGGAAAATTTAGTATTGTCAAAATATCCATACTACCCAAAGTGATTCATAGATTTAACACAATCTATCAAAATCACAATGACACTTTTAGAAAATAGAAAAAACAACCCTAAAATTTATATGGAATTGCAAAGGAACCTAAATAGCCAAAACAATCTTAAAAAAGAAGAACAAAGCCAGAAGTATCAGCTACCTGATTTCAAACTGTATTACAAAGTTATAATAACCGAACAGTATGGTATTAGCATAAAAACAGACACACAGCTCAGTGAAACAGAATGGAGATCTCCAGAAAAAAACTCTTGTACATATGGCCAGATGATTTTCAACAAGGATGAAAAGACTGCAGACTGGTGAAAGGATAGTCTCTTCAATAAATGGTACTGGGTAAACTGTATATGCACATGCAAAGGAAAAAAAATTGGACCCTTACTTTACGCTATATACAAAAATAATAAAAACTAGATTAAAAACATAAACATAGACCTAAAACAATATAAATTCTATAAGAAAATGTTCAGGACATTGGATTTGTCAATTGTTTCTTGGATCTGACACCAAAAGCACAGGCAACAACAGCAAAAATAGAGAAATGGTACCAAACCAAATTTAAAAACTTTTGCTCATCAAAGAAAACAATCAACAGAGTAGAAATACAACCTATAGAAAAGGAAAAAATATTTTAAAACCATATGTCTAATAAGGGGTTAAAATCCAGAATATGTACAGAACTTCTACAACTTAATAACACACACATAAAACCCAATTTAAAAAATAAGCAAAGAACTTAGTTGCTCAAGGTAATATACAAATGGCCAACAAGTTCATTAAAAGTTGTTCAACATCACTAATCATAAGAGAAATGCAAATCAAAACCACAATGAGATATTATGTCACACCTATTAGGATGGCCATTATCAAAAGAACAGAAAATAACAAGTGGTGGTGAAGATTTGAAGAAACAGAAACCCTTGTACGCAGTTGGTAAGAATGTAAAATGATGCAATTATTATGGAAAATAGTATGGAGGATTCTCAAAAATTAAAAATAGAATTACTATGCAATTCAGCAATCCTATTTCTGGGTATATATCCAAAAAAATGCAAATCAGTATCTCAAGAGATATCTGCACATCTATGTTCACCACAGGATCATTCACAATAGCCAAGAGGTAGAAGCAACCCAGATGTCCGCTGACAGATGAATGGATAAAGAAAATGTAATATATACATAAAATGGAGTATTGTGCAGTCTTTAAAACCTTAAAAGAAGGGAATCCTGTCACAATCTATGATATGAATGAGCCTCCAGGACATTATTCTAAACAAAATAGGCCAGCCACGAAAGGACAAACATTGTGTTATTTCATTCATACAAAGTTATCTACAGTAGTCAAAACCACAGGAACAAAAAATAAAAGGTAGCTGTAAATGGCTAGGTGGATATTCACATGCAAATAATGAAATTGTACCCTACATCACACCATATACAAAAAGTAACTCAAAATGGATAAAGACATTAATGTAAATGCTAAACTTATTAAGCTCTTAGAAAAAACATAGGTGTCAATTACTCACTTTGAATTTGGCAATGGGTTCTTAGATATGACAACAAAAACACAAGCAACACAAATAAGTAGATAGATTACACATCATCAAAATTAAAAACTTTTGTGTTTCAAAGGACACTCTCCAGAAAGTGAAAAGACAATCCACAAAATAAGAGAAAATATTTGCAAATAATATAGCTGTTAAAGCTAGGTAATGGAATGGGTATGTTGAGGTCATAATACTACTGCTTCTATTTCTCTTTGTGCTTGAAAACGTCAATAATAAAAACCTTTAAAGAAAGTACAAGTTTTGCAGTCACGCAGAGTTCCTTTACACTTTTTCATGGCAGACATCATGTCCCCGTTATCTTCTGGTTTCCTGTTTATATTTCCATACTTCTCCATCTCACAGACCCTCAGTGGTCAGCAACATCTTCCATCCTCTCTTGGGTTTCTTCCTCTCATTTTCTTACCTTTAATTGAAGGATGAGAAAAGATGAGAGAAAGCCCAGAAAAAACACCTTCTTTTAATTTGTGACTTAAATTCTACAGACTTAAGATTTGAGATGGATTGTTTCATTAGACCATGAAGTTACCCTAATTACCACTTCTTTTTTCTTGTGAAACTTGCAGATGAGGTAAGATCACAGAAAGTCTGAATATATATATATATGTTAAACTCAGCTATTCTCAATTGCTTACAATTGCAGAATTTGTTTTAGAGATACAAAGATAAGGGGCACAAATATTTTTCATAAGAACATTTTAGAACCCTTGAACATCAAATACCATGGGTGAACAAAATTGTCCAGGCAGATACTATAATATCAATCCTGTTTTCCTGACCCAGAGGTCAACATTCCTTGCTTACAAGGAAGTAGCTTCAGAAAGTTATACTGTATTTGTTTGATTTTGTTAGTTATCTAATTGATGGATTTGAAAATTTCTTCCATCATTTACTACAGTGTTCTTACACTGAACTCCATATGTGCTCCATATCTTCTTCAATTATAGAGTTGTTTCCCCTCAAAGGAATTCTCAATTAGAAGAGAACTAAATATTTCCTACTGAGACCTTAATCCTGGTATTATTTATTCATGGTTCTGACCCTTACTGTTACTTCTAATCTTATGACAATATTATTTTTGTAACATGAAATATTTCTATAGTCGGAGCATGAGGAATGAGACTGTCAAGCTGGAAAAATGAGTTAAACTGTGATGCAGGCTTACCAAAGTCTCAGTCAACACCATAGGGAGCTCTGGAGTATATATGGCCTAAGAACAGTCCTGTGGTAGGCCAAAATGGCTATCTCTTATACCCCTAATGCAGTCAGTTATCAGAGGTGGGCCATCCAGACTTATTAAGAAAAAAAAGTCAGAGTACCCAAATAAGCAAAATCAGAAATGAAGGAATAGTCACAACAGATACTGCAGATACAAATAATTATTAGAGAATACTATGAAAATTATATGTCAATATTGGGCAACCTAGAAGATATGGATAAATCCCTAGAAAAATAAAACCTTCCAGGAGTGACCCAGGAAGAAACAGAAAGAAAATCTGGACAGACCAATGACCAGCAATGAAATAGAACTGGTAATAAAAAAGCTCTCAACAACAAAATTCCAGAACAAGATGGCTTCACAGCTGAATTCTGTAAAGGATTTTAAGAAGACATAATAACCATCCATCTTAAAGTTTTCCAAAAAGTAGAGAGGAGGGAATACTTCCAAACTCACTCTATGAGGCCAGCATCACTCGATTATCAAAACCAGGCAAAGACAGCAAAAATAGAAAATTATAGACCAAAATCCATGATGAACATATATACAAAAATCACCAAAATATTAGCAAACCAAATTCAAAAATACATCGGAAGGATCACCCATCATGAGCAAGTGGGATTTATTCCAGGGATGCAAGGATGGTATAATATTCATAAATCAATCAGTATCATACACCACATTAACAAAAAGAAGGATAAAAACCACATGATTATCTCAGTGGATGCTGGAAAAGCATTTGAAAAAATTCAACATCAATTCATGATAAAAACTCTCAAGAAAATGGGAATAGGGGGTACATGCCTCAATATAGTAATATAATAAAGGCCATACATGATAAGCCCACAGCTAACATAATACTTAATGGTGAAAAGCTCAAAGCTTTTCCTCTAAGATCAGGGACAAAACAGGGTTGTTGACTCTCACCACTTTTATTCAACATAGTACTGGAGATCCTAACCACAGTAGTCAGTTAACACAAAGAGATAAAATGCATCAAAATTGGTAAGGAAGAAGCTAAACTGTCACTGTCTGCAGACAACATGATATACATAGAAAACACAAAGATTCCATCAAAAATATATTAGAACTAATAATTAAATTCAGCAGAGTTGCAGGATACAAAATTAATACACAGAAATCTGTTGCATTCTTATATACTAATGATGAACTAGCAGAAAGGGAAGTCAGGAAAACAATTACATTTACAATTGCATCAAAAAGAATAAAATACCTGGGAATAAAACTAACCAAGGCAGTGAAAGACCTATACTCTGAAAGCTTTAAGACACTCAGGGCAGAAATTAAAGACAAAAATAAGTGGAAATCTATCACATACTCATGGGTAGGAAAAACTAATATTGCCAAAATGGCTATCCTAGCCAAAGCAGTTTATAGATTCAATTCAATCCCTATCGAAATACCAACAGCATTTTTCAATGAACTAGAACAAATAGTTCTAAAGTTCATATGGAACCACAAAAGAACTAAAGCAATCTGGAGAAAGAGGAACAAAGCTGGGAGTATTATGCTGACTTCAAGCTTCTACAAAGCTACAGTAATCAAAGCGGTATGATACTGGCACAAGAACAGACCCATAGATCAATGGAATGGAATAGAGAGTCCAGACATAAACCCACACATATAGTCAATTAATACACAGTAAAGGAGCAATGAATATACAATGGGGAAAAGGCAATTCTTTAATAACTTACGTTGGGAAAACTGGACAGATACAAGCAAGAGAATGAAACTAGATTACTGTTTAACTCCATACAAGAAACTAAACTCAAAATGGATCAAAGACCTGAATGTTAGACATGAAACTATGAAACTCTTAGAAGAAAACATAGGCAGAAATCTCTTGAACAAAAGCATGAGCAATATTTTCCTGGACACATCTCCTCAGGCAAGGGAAACAAAATAAAAAATGAACAACTGGGACTAAATCAAACTAAAAAGCTTCTAATAGCAAAGGACACTACCATCAGAACAAAACCTACAGTATGAGAGAATATATTTGTAAATGATTTATCGGATAAGGGATTAACATCCAAAATATATAATGAGCTCATAAACCTCAACACCATAAAAGCAAATAACCCAATTCAAAAATGGGTGGATGATCTGAATGACATTTCTCCAAAGAGGAGATACAGATGGCCAACAGGCATATGAAAAGATGCCCCACATCACTAATCATCAGGGAAATGCAAATCAAAACAAAACGAGATGTCACCTCACCCAAGTCAGAATGGCCCTTATCCAAAAGACAAGAAATGACAAGTGTTGGTGAGGTTGTGGAGAAATGCGAACCCACCTACCCTGTTGGTGGGAATGTATATTGGGGCAACTGCTGAGGAAAGCAATATGGAGGTTCCTCAAAAAACTAAAAATAGAAATACCACTTGACACCATAATTCCACTTCTAGGAATTTACCTGAAGAAAACAAAATCCCTGATTCAAAAAATATATAAGCCCTTATGGTTATTGCAGCATTATTTATCCTAGCCAAGATGTGAAAGCAACCTAACTATCCATCAATAGATGAATTGATAAAGAAGATGGAATACAAATATGCAATGGAATATTATTCAGCCATAAAAAAGGAATTCTGCCATTTGCAACAACATGGATGCATACAGAGGGTATTATGCTCAGTGAAATAAGCCAGGTGAAAAAAGACAAATACCATATGATTTCACTTATTTGTGGAATATAAATACAAAGCAGGAGAGATTAAAGATGGCGGCATGACAGGTGAGACAGAGAACCCCTCCCAAAACCACATATAATACCAAAATATAGTTAATACAACTAATCCTAAAAGAGCAACAGGAAAGAAGGCTGGCCAGACTGTATACACCTGGAGAACAGAGAAGACCTCACGGAACAGGTTAACGTACCAAAGCCTTGATCCAGCGGGACCCAAGCCATTCCCCCACCCCAGCTCACTGGTAGGAGGAAGAGAAATGGAGCAGGGAGGGGTGGAAACCTAGGACTGCTGAACACCCAGCCCTGGAGGTATGCTTTGGGAACATAAACCTATATTGCATGGTGCTCTGGAGATTAGTGGGGCTGGAAAGTTAAGACAGGCGGAATACTTGTAGACACTGAGATTCCACCCATTTGCAGAGGACAGGGATCCACATCCGGCTGCTCTGGACAAAGGAAAGGTGGGCAGTCTGAGAGGCTTCCTAGCAGCAAAAGGGCTCCTAAAAGGGCAAGGATTGCACCAAGCTTCCTACTCAGGAGAATGGATAGGTGGACAAGGTTGTCTGGGTGCACTCTGCCTGGGAGGTTGGGAACTTTCAGGAGCTTCAGGCTCTCCATCCCCCTGTTTGGCTACCCAGCTCTGAGGCCCCCCACTGTGATATGCAGCCTGCTGTGCCTTCTTCCTGGCCTGCCAGCACTGACTCACAAACCACCAGTCCCTGCCCTGCCATCAGGCCAGCCAGAGGGAGGCCCTGCCTATGACAGCTACAAATGCAAAGCACAGAGGCTTACACCTGTGTTCTCAGCCCACTGGTTCTGACAGTGGAGACAGGCACTGAGCCAGGAAGCAGGAAACAGCTCCTTCCTCCCCCACAGGAAGCAGCCCCAGCCCCCTGTGACCCCCGATATCACTCCAACGGCTGAGCAGCTCCAGACGCTAGAGGTACTGGGCACTAGAGGGCGCCACATACAACTATGAAATGTCAAAAGAACTCGGTTCAAACAAAAATCACAAAACACCAGAAAAACAAGGAAATGAAACTGAATTAAGCAATCTTCCTGAAAGAGAGTTCAAAGTAAAAATCATAAACATGCTCATGGAGGTACAGAAACATATTCAAGAACTCAGGAATGGGTTTAGGATGGAGATTCAATCATTAAGAAATTCCATATCTGAAATGAAACATACAATGGAGGGATTTTAAAGCAGATTAGATGTAGTAGAAGAGATGGTAAATGGAATAGAAATTAGATAAGAGGAGTAGAAAGAAACTGAGGCACAGAGAGAAAAAAGGATCTCCAGGAATGAAAGAATATTGAGTGAACAGTGTGACCGATCCAAACAGAACAATATTTGCATTATGGGGTACCAGAAGAAGAGGGAGAAAAGGGGACAGAAAGTCTTTGAGGAGGTAATTGCTGAAAACTTACCCAATCTGGGGAAGGAGATAATCTCTCAGGCCATGGAGGTACACAGATGTCCCAACACAAGGGACACTAGGAAGACAACACCAAGATATATAATAATTAAAATGGCAAAGATCAAGGATAAGGAGAGACTATTAAAAGCAGCCAGAGAGAGTAAAAAGACCACATACAAAGAAAAACCCATCAGGCTAACATCAGACTTCTCAACATAAACTTTACAGGCCAGAAGGGACAGGCATGATATATTTAATTCAATGAAACAGAAGGGCCTCAAACCAAGAATACTCTATCTGGCAAGATTATCATTTAAATTTGAAGGAGGAATTAAACAATTTTCAGACAAGCAAAAGTTGAGAGAATTTACCTCCCACAAACCACCTCTACAGTGTATTTTGGAGGGACTGCTATAGATGGAAGTGTTCCTAAGGATAAATGGCTGTCACCAAGGGAAATAAAACCACAGTAAAGAAAGTAGAACAATTAATTGGTAAATAAATGTAAAATCAAATCAACTATCCCAAAGACAATCAAAGGATAGAAAAAGAGTACAGAATATGATACCTAATATATAAAGAATGGAGGAGGAAGAAAAAGGAGAGGAAAAAAGAACCTTTAGATTGTGTTTGTAATAACATATTAAGTGGGTTAAGTTAGACTATCAGATAGTAAGGAAGTTAACCTTGAGCCGTTGATAACCATGAATCTAAAGCCTGCAATGCCAATAAGTACATACCTATTGATCGCCCTAAATGTGAATGGCCTGAATGCACCAATCAAAAGACATAGTCATTGAATGTATAAGAAAACAAGACTCGTCTATATGCTGCCTACAAGAGACACACTTCAAACCCAAAGACATACAAACACTGAAAGTGAAGGGATGGAAAAAGATATTTCATGGAACTAATAGGCAGAAAAAGGCAGGAGTTGCAGTTCTTCTATTAACAAAATAGACTGCAAAACAAAGAGAGTCACAAGAGACAAAGAAAGACATTACATAATGATGAAGAGGTCACTCCAACACAATATAACTATTATATATATATATATATACATATGTACCCAACACAGAATCATCTACATATGTGAAACAAATACTAACAGAATTAAAGGGCGTAATAGAATGCAATGAATTAATTTTAGGAGACTTCAACACACCACTTACTCCAAGGGACATATCAACAAGACAGAAAATAAGTAAGGAGGCAGAGGCACTGAACAACGTATTAGAACAGATGGACCTAACAGACATCTACAGAACACACCATCCAAAAGCAACAGGATACACATTCTTCTCAAGTGCACATGGAATATTTCCAAGAACAGATCACATCCTAGTCCACAAAAAGAGGCTCAGTAAATTCAAAAAGATTGAAATCATACCAATAAATGTCTCAGATCACAAAGGTATGAAACTAGAAATAAATTCTGCAAAGAAAACAAAAAAGCCCACAAACACATGGAGGCTTAATAACATGCTCCTAAATAATCAATGAATCAATGACCAAATAAAAACAGAGATCAAGCAATATATAAAGACAAATGACAACAATAATTTGACATCACAAAATCTGTAGGACGCAGCGAAGGCTGTGCTAAGAGGGAAATATATTGCAATAAAGGCCTACCTCAGGAAAGAACAATCCTAAAGGAACAGTCTAAACTCACAATTAATGAAACAAGAAAAGGAAGAAAAATGAGACCCAAAGTCAATAGAAGGAGGGACATAATAAAGATTAAAGCAGAAATAAATAAAATTGAGAAGCATAAAACAATAGAAAGAATCAATGAAAGAAGGCTGGTTCTTTGAGAAAATAAACAAAATAGATATACCCCTAGCCAGACTTATCAAGAAAAAAAGGCTACACACATAAACAGAATCAGAAATGAAAAAGGAAAAATCACTACAGACACCACAGAAATACAAAGAATTATGAGAGAATACTATGAAAAATTATATGTTAACAAACTGGATAACCTAGAAGAAATGGACAACTTTCTAGAAAAATACAACCTTCCAAGGTGGACTCAGGAAGAAACAGAAAATCTGAATAGACCAATTACCAGCAATGAAATTGAATTGGTAATAAAAAAAACTACCTAAGAACAAAAGTCCTGGCTGAGAAGGTTTCACTGCTGAATTTTATCAAACATTTAGTGAAGACCTAATACCCATCCTCCTTAAAGTTTTCCAAAAAGTACAAGAGGAGGGAATGCTCCCAAACTCATTCTACGAGGCCAACATCAATCTAATACCAAAACCAGGCAAAGACACCACAAAAAAAGAAAATTACAGACCAATACCCCTGATGAACAAAGATGCAAAAATACTTAACAAAATATTAGCAAACCGAATTAAAAAATACATCAAAAAGATCATCCATCATGATAAAGTGAGATTCATCCCAGGGATGCAAGAATGGTATAACATTCATAAATCCATCAACATCATCCACCACATCAACAAAAAAAGAAGTACAAAAACCACATGATCATCTCCATAGATGCTGAAAAAGCATTCGACAAAATTCAACATCGATTCACGATAAAAACTCTCCACAAAATGGGTATAGAGGGCAAGTACCTCAACATAATAAAGGCCATATATGAAAAACCCACAGCCCCAACATCATACTTAACAGCAAGAAGCTGAAAGCCTTTCCTTTAATATTGGGAACAAGAGAAGGATGCCCACTCTGTCCACTTTTATTCAACATAGTTCTGGAGGTCCTCACCACAGCAATTAGACAACACAAAGAAATATAGAGCCTCCAGATTGGTAAGGAAGAAGTTGAAGTGTCCCTGTTTGCAGATGACATGATATTGCACATAAAAAACCCTAAAGAATCCACTCCAGAGCTGTTAGATCCAATATCTGAATTCAGCAAAGTTGCAGGATACAAAATTAATACATAGAAATCTGTTGCATTCCTATACACTAACGATGACCTAGCAGAAAGAGAAATCAGGAAAACAATTCCATTCACAATTGCATCAAAAAGAATAAAATACCTAGGAATAAACGTAACCAAGTAAGTGAAACACTATTACTTTGAAAACTACAAAACACTCATGAGAGATATTAAAGAAGATACCAGTAAATGGAAACACAACCCGTGCTCATGGATACGAAGAAATAATATTGTTAAAATGGCCAGCCTGCCTAAAGCAATCTACAGATTCAATGCAATTCCTGTCAAAATACCAACAGCATTCTTCAATGAACTAGAGCAAATCATTCTAAAATTCATTTGGAACCACAAAAGACCACGAATAGCCAAAGCAATCCTGAGAAAGAAGAATAAAGCTAGGGGGATTACGCTCCCTGACTTCAAGCTCTACTACAAAACCACAGTAATCGAGACAATTTGGTACTGGCACAAGAACAGACCCACAGATCAATGGAACAGACTAGGGAGCCCAAATACAAACCCAAGCATACATGGTCAATTAATATACGATAAAGGAGCCATGGACATACAATGGGGAAATGACAGCCTCTTCAACAAGTGGTGTTGGAAAAACTGGACAGCTACGTGCAAGAGAATGAAACTGGATTACTATCTAACCCCATACACAAAAGTAAACTCGAAATAGATCAAAGACCTGAATGTAAGTCATGAAACCATACAATTCTTAGAAGACAACATAGGCAAACGTCCCCTGAATATAAACATGAGCAATTTCTTCCTGAACGCATCTTCTCATGTAAGGGAAACAAAAGCAAAAATGAACACATGGGACTACATCAAACTTAAAAGCTTCTGTACGGCAAAGGACACCATCAACAGAACAAAAGGCTTCCTACAATATGGGTGAATATATTTGTAAATGACATATCTGACAAGGGGTTAACATACAAAATATATAATGAACTCACACACCCTCAACACCCAAAAAGCAAATAATCTGATTAAAAAGTGGGTAGAGGTTATGAAGAGACAATTCTCCAAAGAAGAAATTCAGATGGCCAACAGACACATGAAAAGATGCTCCACATCGCTAATCATCAGGAAATGCAAATTAAAACCACAAGGAAATATCACCTCACACCAGTGAGGATGGCCAACATCCAAAACACAAACAACAAATGTTGGCGAGGATGTGGAGAAAAGGGAACCCTCCTACACTGCTGGTGGGAATGCAAATTAGTTCAACCATTGTGGAAAGCAGTATGGAGGTTCCTCAAAAAACTCAAAATAGAAATACCATTTGACCCAGGAATCCACTCCTAGGAATTTACCCTAAGAATGCAGCAGCCCAGTTTCAAAAAGACAGATGCACCCCTATGTTTATTGCAGCACTATTTACAATAGCCAAGAAATGGAAGCAACCTAAGTGTCCATCAGTAGATGAATGGATAAAGAAGATGTGGTACATACACACAATGGAATATTATTCAGCCATAGGAAGAAAACAAATCCTACCATTTGCAACAGCATGGATGGAGCTAGAGAGTATTATGCTCAGTGAAATAAGCCAAGCGGAAAAAGACAAGTATCAAATGATCTCACTCATATGTGGAGTATAAGAACAAAGAAAAAAACTGAAAGAACAAAGCAGCAGCAGACTCACAGAACCCAAGAATGGACTAATAGTTACCAAAGGGAAAGGAACTGAGGAGTATGGGTGGGAAGGAAGGGACAAGGGGGGAAAGGGGGCATTATGATTAGCAGACATAATTTAGGGGGGAGCATGGGGAGGGCTGTACAACACAGAGAACACAAGTAGTGATTCTATAGCATCTCACTACGCTGATGGACAGTGACTGTAATGGGGTTGGTGGCAGGGACCTGATGAAGGAGGTCGTTTAATAACCATAATATTGCACATGTAATTGTAGACTAATGATACCAAAATAAATTATTTTAAAAAGTTCATATGGAACTACAAAAGACCCTGAATAGCGAAACAATCCTGAGAAGGAAAATAAAGCTGGGGGGATTATGCTCCCTGAAATCAAGCTCTACTACAAAGCCACACTAATCAAGACAGTTTGGTACTGGCATAAGAACAGACCCACAGACCAATAGAACAGACTAGAGAGTCCAGATATAAACTCAAACATATATGGTCAATTAATATATGATAAAGGAGCCATGGACATACAGTGGGGAAATGACAGCCTCTTCAATGACTGGTGTTGGCAAAACTGGACAGCTACATGTAAGAGAATGAAACTGGATTACTGTCTAACTCCATACACAAAAGTAAACTAGAAATGGATCAAAGACCTGAATGTAAGTCATGAAACCATCAAACTCTTAGAAGAAAACATAGGCCAAAATCTCTTAAATATAAGCATGACCAACTTTCTTCTTGAACGCATCTCCTTGGGCAAGGGAAACAAAAGCAAAAATGAATAAATGGGATTACATCAAGCTAATCTTCTGTACAGCAAAGGACATGTCAGCAGAACAAAAAGGCATCCTACAGTATGGGAGAATATATTTGTAAACGACATATCCGACAAGGGGTTGACATCCAAAATATACATCCAAAATATATAAAGAATTCACATGCCTCAACAACAAAAAAGCAAATAACCCGGTTAAAAAATAGGTGGAGGATATGAACGGACAATTCTACAAAGAAGAAATTCAGAGGGCCAATAGGCAAACGAAAAGATGCTCCACATCGCTAATTATCAGAGAAATGCAGATTAAAACCACAATGAGATATCACCTCACACCAGTTAGGATGACCAGCATCCAAAAGACACAGAACAACAAATGCTGGCGAGGATGTGGAGAAAGGGGAACCCTACTACACTGCTGGTGGGAATGTAAAATAGTTCAACCATTAGTGGAAAGCAGTATGGAGGGTTCTCAAAAAACTAAAAATAGAATCACCACCTGACCTGGGAATTCCACTCCTAGGAATTTCCCCCAAAGAATACAAGTTCTCAGGTTCAAAAAGACATATGCACCCTAATGTTTGTGGCAGCATTATTTACAATAGCCAAGATAAGGAAGCAACCCAAGTATCCTTCAGAAGATGAATGAGGAATGATGTGGTACTTATACACAATGAAATACTATTAAACCATAAGGAAGAAGCAAATCCTACCATTTGCAACAACATGGATGGAGCTAGAGGGTATTATGCTCAGTGAAATAAGCCAGGCAGAAAAAGACAAGTACCAAATGATTTCCCTCATTTGTGGAGTATAACAAAGAAGCAAAACTGAAGGAACAAAATAGCAGCAGACTCACAAACTCCAAGAAAGGACTAGTGGTGGGGAAGGCTGGGTGGGGAGGGAGGGAGAAGGGGTTTGAGGGGTATTATGATTGACACACATGGTGTGGGGGGAACATTGAGAAGACAGTGTAGCACAGAGAAGGCAAGTAGTGACTCTGTGGCATCTTACTACACTGAGGGACCTTGACTGCAATGGGGTATGGGGGGAACACGATAATATGGGTGAACATAGTAACCAGATTGTTTTTCATGTGAAGCCTTCATAAGAGTGTATATCAATAATACCTTAATTTAAAAATTGTATGTATATAAAAAAAAAACCACAAGGAGGTATCACCTCACACCAGTTAGGATGGCCAGCATTGAAAAGACTAAGAACAACAAATGCTGGCAAGGATGGGGAGAAAGGGGAGCCCTCCTACACTGCTGGTGGGAATGTAAGCTAGTTCAACCATTGTGGAAAGTAATATGGAGGTTCCTCAAAAAAACTAAAAATAGAAATACCATTTGTCCCGGGAATCCCACTCCTTGGAATTTACGCAAAGAATACAACTTATCAGATTGAAAAAGACTTATGCACTCCTATGTTTATCACAGCATTATTTACAATAGCGAAGATATGGAAGCAACCTAAGTGTCCATCAGTAGATGAATGGATAAAGAAGATGTGGTACCTATACACAATGGAATACTATTCAGCCATAAGAAAGAAACAAATCCTACCATTTGCAACAACATGGATGGAGCTGGAGGATATTATGCTCAGTGAAGTAAGCCAGGCGGAGAAAGACAAGTGCCAAATGATTTCCCTAATTTGTGAAGTATAACAGTGAAGCAAAACTGAAGGAACAAAACAGCAGCAGACTCACAGACTCCAAGAAGGGACTAGCAGTCACCAAAGGGGAGAGGTGTGGGAGGATGGGTGGGAAGAGAGGGAGATGGGGATTGAAATGTATGATCTTTATTACACATGGTGTGAGTGGTCACAGGGAAAACAGTGTAACACAAAGAAAGCAAACAGTGAATCTGTGGCATCTTACTACACTGGTGGACAATGACTGCATCGGGGTATGGGTGGGGACTTCATAATATGGGTAAATGTAGTAACCACATTGTTTTTTCATGTGAAACCTTCATAAGAGTGTATATCAATAATGCCTTAATAAAAAAAATTTATAACACAGCTGTATTGAAATATAATTCACACCATACAATTCACCCATTTAAATTGTGCAATTAAGTGGTTTTTAGTATAGTCACAGAGTTGTACAACCATCAGCACAATCAATTAGAACATCTTTATTGTACCAAAAAGAAAATCTATTAGCTTATACATGCCTGTTAACCATTACTCTCGATTTCTCCCACCTCCACCTCCAGTGTTGGACAATCACTAATCTACTTTCTGTCTCTATGGACTTTCTTATTCTGAATATATCATATAAATGGAATTATACAACATGTTTTCTTTGTTTCTGCGTTCTTTCCATTAGTGTGTTTTCCAGGTTCATCCATGTCGTAGCATGTGTCATTACTTCATTCTTTTTTTTAATTGAAGTACAGTTGTTACACAATATTATATTGGTTTCAAATGTACAACATAGTGATTCTAGTTACCTACATTATTAAATGCTCACTCCAATAAGTATAGTTACTGTCAACATAAAAACTACAGTACTATATGCTGTACTTTCATCCCCATGACTAATTTATATTATAATTGAGATTTTGTGCCTCTTTATCCCCTTCACCTATTTCAGCCAGCCACCCTAACCTCTCCTCCATATAACCACCAGTCTTTTCCTGAGTCTGTGAGTCTATTTCTGTTTTGTTTATTTGTTTTGTTTTGTTATACTCCACATATTAAATGTTATATTTTAACTGTCCTGGGAACTTCAATGAAAAACTGGGAAATGGAAATGATTTAGTAGGAGAAAATCAACATCTGAAAAATAGCTCAATTATGAACATTGAAGTCTAAAGTCAGAAATTTTGAAACTAAAGAAAATGAGCTAGACAACTACTCTCCTCATCTTCATAAGAACAGTCTTTCCTCAATATGATTTTGAGACTCCAGAAGGACATACTCAAAACAAACAACATACCAATACAGAAAGACATTGGCCTTCCCAAAACTGTCAAGGACCTCTAGTATTCCTAAGATAGCCATTTGGTGGCGCCTAAGTCATTCTCCAGAACTTAGACTCTTAGATTACATGAAATCACTCATAATAGCAGGGACAAATTCCTCCAAGCTTTTCAAAGTCACTGGTAGGAAATTTTTACCCAAGAAACTTCGGGTGGCTGAATCTTTTATATCTGTATTTATCATAACCCAAAAAAACTCAAGCCATGGCAAAGCTTCAATCCTCTACCTCAAGGACCATTTGGACTTTTACAAATGGATTTCATTCAGTTGTCAAAATTTTAAAAAATAAAATATGTTTCAATAATGTCTTCAAAAGTAAAAATGTAAAATTTTTTATTCGATTGAAGTTTTCTCTTCCAAAAGGCTAATACTATAACTTAGTGTTGTCCAATAGAACTTTTTACAACAATGGAAATGTTCTATATCTGTGCTGTGAGCACTTGAAATGTGACTAGGGCAACAGTTCTATTATTTTTTAAAGTTTAGAGACTTTATTTCTCTATTTGGCAAATATCTTTAGCACTCTTAATAGAGAAAACCAGTTTAGAGGTGAAATTCTTAAGATTCCCCCATTAAAGCACACATTTTACTGTCCTTATCATTCTCAAAACCCTGAGAAACTAGTACAAAGTCAATTTTGTTTTGTTTTTTTACAAATTACAAGATAAACTGAAATTAAATTTTGAAGATTTTATTCTAGAAAAGATAGATTTAAATCAGGCACTATCAAACAGGAAGTGGTTAGGCATACTCCTCTGACAAAAGCTAGGGGAAAGACTTATATAGAGAAGGTGCAGAAGCAAAGAAAGGAAATAATTTGACTGGCTATAGCTTAAAGCCAGATGACTATTTGTGATTGGTTGTGCATATCATTTCTATGCTGTAACCTTGAGGCATGTATAGGCTTATTTCAGTTTGCTTATGTAGGCATTAGAACCACCTCAGTATATTGGCCTCCTGGCTTAATTTAACAGACCTAAGATAATATGCCCTATGCCACAAAATCCCCATAAACTCTTATACATGTCATTGTTAGAGAAACCTATAAAATTTAGATTGATTCTTCCTCTGACAGATTCTACCTTGTTACTAATGGGATTGAGGACATGCTACTCCAAAATATGGCACTTTGGCACATTGAATATTTTTAAGCTGAACGAATTCCAGAAAACAGCAGAAACAGAAACGTCACTCTGACCTCCCTTCATTGCCCTTTTTCCCTGAAACAGGTCATAAAAGGTAAACTGTGAATGTTGCCCTACCTATGGAGGAAAGG
>JAVSCE010018881.1:0-117463 GCA_032199065.1 Smutsia gigantea
GGAAACAAAAGCAAAAATGAACAAGTGGGACTATATCAAACTGAAAAGCTTCTGTACAGCAAAGGACACCATCAGTAGAACAAAAAGACATCCTGCAGTATGGGAGAATATATTCATAAATGACGTATCTGATAAAGGGTTGACATCCAAAATATATAAAGAACTCATGCACCTTAACAAACAAAAAGCAAATAATCCAATTAAATGGGCAGAGGACATGAATAGACACTTCTCCAAAGAAGAAATTCAGATGGCCAACAGGCACATGAAAAGATGCTCCACCTCGCTAATCATCAGAGAAATGCAGATTAAAACCACAATGAGATATCACCTCACACCAGTGAGGATGGCCAGCATCCAAAACACAAACACCAACAAATGTTGGCGAGGATGTGGAGAAAAGGGAACCCTCCTACACTGCTGGTGGGACTACAAATTAGTTCAACCATTGTGGAAAGCAGTATGGAGGTTCCTCAAAAGACTCAAAATAGAAATACCATTTGACCCAGGAATTCCACTCCTAGGAATTTACCCTAAGAATGCAGCAGCCCAATTTGAAAAGGACAGATGCGCCCCTATGTTTATTGCAGCACTATTTACAATAGCCAAGAAATGGAAGCAACCTAAGTATCCATCAGTAGATGAATGGATAATGAAGAAGTGGTACATATACACAATGGAATATTATTCAGCCATAAGAAGAAAACAAATCCTACGATTTGGAACAACATGGATGTAGCTAGAGGTAATATGCTCAGTGAAATAAGCCAAGCCGAAAAAGACAAGTATCAAATGATTTCACTCATATGTTGTGTATAAGAACAAAGAAAAAATACTGAAGGAACAAAACAGCAGCAGACTGACAGAACCCAAGAACGGACTAATAGTTACAAAGGGAAAGGGACTGGGGAAAACGGGCGGGAAGGGAGGGATAAGAGGGAAAAAGGGGCATTACGATTAGCAGATGTAATGTTGGGGGGGCACGGAGGGCAGTACAACTCAGAGAAGACAAGTAGTGATTCTATAGCATCTTACTATGCTGATGGACAGTGACTGTAATGGGGTTGGTGGGGGGGACCTGATGAAGGGGTAGTTTAATAATCGTAATATTGCACATGTAATTGTAAATTAATGATAATAAAATAAATTATTTAAAAAAATGATTGACTTGTCATTCACGGTCTCTGGCTTTTGTCCCTTATTTTAGGATTCCCAGCCTCTTGATCATCTCCCATCCTCAACTTATTTTTTGACACCGTACCTATGTTCCAGGACCACTTGAGAAGGATATGGCATCCACTTCTTTTTTTCTTCTCTGATGTCCACTGCTAAAGGAGTGGCTGATTGAAACTTCTTAAGCACAGAGCAGAGTACCTGACACATAAGAGGTGTATTAGGGATCTCCAGAGAAATAGAACCAATAGATGGAGATATATATGGACATACACTCACATACATATTTATACAAAGACTTAAAAGGAATTCACCATGTTATTAAGGAGGCTGAGAAGTCCCAAGATCTGTAGTTAGTAAGCTGGAGACCCAGGAGAGTCGGTGGTTTGAGTTACAATCTGAGTCCAAAGGCCAGAGAACCATGGTGTAAGTGCCAGTGTGAGAGCAGAAGACCGATGTCCCAGCCCCACAGTCAGCAAAATGAAATCCCTCTAAGTCAGCCTTTTTGTTCTATTCAGGTCTTCAAGTACCTGGATGAGGCCCACCCACATTAGGGAGGACAATCTGCTTTGCTCAGTCTGCTCAGTCAGCCATTCAAATATTACCCCAAATACCCTTATAGGCACACCCAGAATAATGGCTGACCAAATGTCTGGGCACCTGGTGAACCAGTCAAGTTGATGTGTAAATTAATCATCACAATAGGCAGTCAATAAATATCATTATATTAATTAACTAGTTAATTTATTAATGGCTGAAAATGTTATTGGTGCAACCTTGCCTGTCACTATAGGTGCAGGCTTCTATTGATGGCCCTAAAATTGTCCTGGGCCAGCCTCATCGTTCAGAAGCTGCTCTGATAAAGTGGGGAGAAGATTCTCTCCCCCACAGGCCAGGGCACATATCAGCGTGCGGCATGCAGCCAGCTGCGTTGTTTGTGAAGGCCCCAGGAGAACAGCCCGGGCATCCAGTGTCTCACTGTGATCCTCTCCATGAACCACGTTTTAGCTTCCCTCTGCTGCCCATCTCCAGGACTGAGGCCTGCATGGCTGAGGGCCAGCTGGGCACACACGTCAGCAAGCCTGGTCCAGAGACACTGCCCTCCCTAATCTCCTTTCACTCAGAATTCACACTCCCCCCACCTACCCTACACCCCGCCTTGCTCATCTACTCTTCTCCAGGATTCTGTCATGAGCTGCTTTAACTTTAAATTTGTGCTAACCCCATAGCTTTCTGTACTTATGCCTGGAACATGGGAATCCTATGCCAGCAGGGCCTTCAGCAGCCAGGCCATTTTGCCTGATTCTTTGGCTGCATTTGCTCCACTGAGCTCCCGACATGCTTCAGGGCCCATTTGGCACCCAGTGTGGGCAGAGCCGCGGCCCTTACTGAGCCTTCGTTCTCATCTCCCCTGGAGGTCACTGCCAGCAAATGAGCCATCTCTGCTTGTCTCTGCCGGAATGAGGCCAGGCTGTTCCCCGCCACTGTCTTGGCGGCTCTCACTGCACCATCAGGCACGTGAGGCTGCTCTCCAAACTCCAGAAACGGAGGTGGGGGTGCTATAGACTGGGACGCTTTTGTGTCCCCCAAATTCATATGTTGAAGGCCACTCCCCAGAGTGATGGTATTTGGAGGTGGGGCCTTTGGGAGGTGATTAGGTCATGAGGGTGGAGCCCTCATGAATGGGATTAGTGCCCTAATAAGAGAGACCTTGTGAGGGCACGCGAGAAGACAGCTGTCTATGAAGGTGGAAGTGGGCTCTCACTAGACCCCAGATCTGCCAGCACCTTGATCTTGGACTTCCCAGCCTCCAGAACTGTGAGAAATAAATTCTTGCTGTTTATAAACTACACAGTCTGTGATAGTTTTGTTAGAGCAGGCCAGAGGGATGAAGACAGGGGTATTCTTCTCAAGGGTGCTCTGGCTTGTGATAGAAAGAGGCAGAATCCAGGGCCCCTAGAGCTTCTTTCTGCACCTCACGGTTCAAATCTACTTCACACCATCTTCACCATGTGGTAAGTCTTTGACCCTCTGTTTACACATGTCCAGGGTAGGGGTGCTTGTTACTACCTAAGCCAGCACATCTCAGTCCTGGCAACAGCAGTAACAGTATCACTATGGTAGTTATTACAGAGAGCGTTTATAGAGCACTTCTATAGGCCAAGGGCTAAGCACTTTATATGGATTATCTCATTTAATCCTCTCAAGAACTCTACAGAGGAGACACTTTCATTATTCCTTCCTTATAGACAAAGAAGTTGATGCACAGAGGCATTAAGTAACAGCTAAGTGGTGGTTCAAATCCAGGTTGTCTAACTCCAAGGCTTGAGCATTTAAATGTCTTATCTGAGTTCTCTCTCCCTCTCTCCTTCCTACCTCTTGGCTCTAGGTTTGCTCTCTTAGACCCCATGGGCCACGTCTTCTCACTCTTTCCCATGACAGTCCTTCAGGGTTTTGCAAACAGTGGTCATGTCCCCTGAGCCATGTGCTTTCCCATCTTGAGGGCACCAATTCAGCTCCCTCCCTATTCTTCCTATGACATGGCATGCAACCCTCTCTCCATCAAGCTTGCAGTCCTCAGCTGGTTGTGCCCCCTTTGAAGTACAGAGTCCAGAAGTGGCTCTATATGACAGATACAGGCTCAGGTGACAGATAAGAACAGAACTCTCACATTGGGAAATTGGTATTAATACAGCCCAAGAGCATCTGGGAAGCCACATCTAGAATGCTGACTCATTCTTAGATCCATGTCAGTAAAAATCCCCACTGGGAATTTTCTCATTGGCTGTGGCTGCTATGAGTCTCCTTGCCTGTCTTGCATGTGAGCAGTTATCTTTTTGACCCGGAGAGCTGGACCTGACAGTCGTGTCTATTACGAATCTTAAGCAATGACAGTCCCACTAGGGATTAGACTCACAAATCAGAGCAAAGCTTTCCCCGACATGCTGTCTAGAAGTGACTGGGACTTTGCACTGGCCTGTTTGTCAAAGTCACCAGATTTGTCGATCTCAAAAAGCAAAGAGATGCAAAAGAAAATGATGGGATGTGGAGTTAGAAGACCTGGGTTCTAGTCCCAGGTCTGAACCTGCTGAACTAGCTGAGTGACATTTTGCAAGATGTTTCACCTCTCCCTGGCACATAACATCATTAGTCAGTTAAATTTAGCTGTGTCTGGAGGTGCACAGATCCTGCAGCCCAACTCCTGGGTTTGAATCTTGGCTCTGCTACTCATAAGTGTGTGACCTCAGGAAGGTTACATAATCTCTCTTTGACTCAATTTCCCCATCTCCAAAGCAGGAATAACAGTAGCACCTACTTTAAGTGTTGTTTTGAGGATCAGCAGAATTAATAGGTATAAAGCACCAAGAATATTACCTGGCATATAGGAAAAGCCGTATTAAATTACCACTTACATTGATTATTTTACAATAATAGTAATACAATAATTGTGCAAGATAAAAGTACAGTAAGAATGAACTCTGTTTTCTGTGTTTCTTTGCTTATTTATTTAAATTAAATAACTTACTATATGTATAATAGGACACATGACAGAGCATACAACGAGAGAACAAGAGTCAAATTCTTGAGGTTATATTTACAAAGACAAAAAATGCTTTAGCAGCATATGTGATTGACCAGAGCCAGCTTTGTTTCCTTTTTTTCCTGCATACACCCACCTCCAACAGGTAAGTTTTACTGGACTAGAGTAGTAGGAGAGGGCAGAGGGCACAGGGGAAGTAGAACAGAGAGAAGAGAGAAAAAGCAAAAATGTTAAATGATCTCTGGGTGACAGGAATTCTATGCCCTGCCCTTCACTCCGCCCAGAACCCCAGATTGAGTGCTGGGGTGGCTGGGTGACAGCAACTCCCGATAGGCTTGGGAGATGCAAAAAACATTGAGAGCTCTCACCTCGCCTCTGAGCAGAGCTTAAGGGAGGCAAGTCTTGCAGAATTTTCCTGCATGGTGGGGAGCAGTTGACTAGAGGTGGCTGCAAGGGGAGACAGAAGAGGGAATGCCTGAGAGAGCCTCCCAGAGTTCATCCTGGTCCACCATGGCATCACAGGAGACACTGTGAAAATCAGCCCTGTGTGGTCCAGGCCAGGAGTGTGTGGAAGTGACCAGTGTGGAGACAGGTGACAGGGAACCAGACGCCTCCTGCCCACTGATGGCTTGGTGCTTTGTAAGCCCCCAGCACCTGATTTGAATATTATGTTTCTGCCACAAAGAAAAATAGGGGCTAGAACTAGGAATTGAACTCATTTATGGGAAAATTAAGAAAGTAATGTCTCTTAGATACCTGACTTCATTGATCAAAATTTATGCTCAGTATAAATTTTTTTATAAGTTTATTTTTATATCATTAATCTACAATTAAATGAGTAATAGTATGGTGATTACACAACCCCCTTCATCTTGCTTAGTGTAAAAAAATTAGAAAATGCTGGCAGGTCCAAAAAGAAAAAGATAATTTAAGTCACCCATAATCCCAAATGATTTAAATCACCCACAGACAAACACTGCCAAAATTTTCACACACACACACACACACACCTACACACACACCTACACACACACACACACACACACACCTAGAAGGTCCAGAATCTGACTTATTTCACATTACCAATACTTCTGGGATTTAGACTCTTAACTTCAAGGGAGCACAGTGATGGAAAAATACATTAGGATGGAAAATATGGTATGCAGTATGTGGTAAGAAACAAATGAAAAAAAAAACCCAAAACACTTTTATTTGATGTAATTATGTCCTATGGCTGTATTGGAGTATGGATTATAAATGTCATCATATTGTATGTCTCTTTTTACCCGAAAATGAAAAAAACTTACATAAAATCTATATACTTAGCCACTTAAATGCAATTCTGCATTTTCTTTGTGAATTTTCACACTGAAAATCATATTTAGCAAATTATTTTTTAAAGCATTATATAATAATAAAAATGTGTTTTAAATTTCTGTTTGCCAGGAAATCTTTCCTGATCTATAGGTGGGGTTGTGGTGAAAAGCACTTGTCATCAGGATTTGTTGTACCTGCTGAGAAACTGCTCTTGTGCAAAGCTCCATCGGTGGCAACTCCTTGCTATTTTTGAACTTTCCCTTTCATATTGCCTTCTACGCTGGGCCTCTGGAGTCTCTTCATCAGGGTGGTTGGTGACTTTTCTCCCAAGAGACAGGATTCTCACTACATAAAAGGGCCTCTATCAGGGTCATTTTTCATCTACCTGTGTTGACCTGCTCCACCCCGTCTGAGCAAGTCTGTTACATCCAGGCTGTACGTCATCCTCTGGGCACTGCAGTAACTTGCTCGTTGATTATTAGAGTAGTAAAACTTGAAAAGGTAATTGTAAAAAACTCTTTTAGAACAAAACTTTCTATTCTAAACATTCTAGATCTTCCAGTGTTTAGATGCGTTCAGTTTTAAACACACAAAAATTTTTTGCTGTTTTTATATATATCATATATGTAATGTTTGTATCTTCTTTTGTAAACTGCTTTTATAACTATGCAGTATGTAATTCTTTTTTTATATAGCTATATTGTCTTTATAAATAGCTATATGGAACTCCATTATAAGGTCCAGTTTATTTAGCTGATCACCTACTGTTGCATATTTTGATTACAATTTTCATTATTACCAAAAGAAATTGCAATCAATATCCTTAAACATATGACTTTGCATGCTATTTGGATTATTTCCTTAAATTTTAAGAAGAGAGATGGGTGAGCCAAATGGTGTGCGTATTTTAAAAATTGTGATAACTTAGTGCTAAATTGTCCCCCAGAGAGGTGGTCCCAACTTACACTCCATCTGGCAGGGCATGGGAGTATTCTCCACCCTAAGTACTGTCCTTCTGTTCCTTACCCATCTGATAGGTAGATATCAAGGCATTACACTGTTGGTAGGAATTTATGTTTATTACCATTTCTCTTTCTTCTGGTTTAAGAAACTCCTGCTTATGCCCTTAGCTCATTTTTTTTTCCCTATGGACGGGCAACTTATTTTTCTTAGTAATTTACGCAGATTTATGGATATATGCTTCTTAATTGTCAAACGAGTTGCAAATATGTTTTCTGATTTGCTGTATATTCTGTAATTGTATTTATATTGTGTTTTGGAGAATTTAAAATCTTTTAAAGAATTTCTATTAGCCAAATCTGTATGTTTCTTCATTTATGGATTTTTGGATCGTTTTGTCATATTTTACTTGGTAAATACGTAAGTTTATGATAAGTATGGGCTTCATAAATCTCCACCTCTCCCTAACACCTTATGTACTGGTTAGAATGTTCTCATTTGCAAGTAAGTAAACTAACTTGAACATGAAAGAGGACCCATGACTCACATATCTGAGAAACTGAGAGGTAGTCTGTGTCCGCTTCAGGCATTACTTTTCAGGGCTGCACTGCTGCTTCTAGACTATTCTTGCACCTCTGTCCTCTCCATGTGTGGGCTATGTTCTCAGGCCAGCTTTCTTCATCAGTGCAGGAAAGCTGCCAAGAGGAACCAGGGCCTCAGGCTTCCTCACTTGCATTTACAAAGGAAGAAAGAATGACCCTTCCCACAAGGGTCAGAAGAGAGTCCGGGACTTCTCTATGATTAAATCACCTGAACCAATCTTTACTCACATGTGAGTGTGGTGTGCTGACTGGCTTAAGTCTGGTGTGGGAACCAGTCATCAGGGAAGGCAATGAGCTAATCCAGATGGATTTGGACCAATCACCCCTGGAGACAAGGGTGGTGTCAAGTCATAGGCTCTTTCACAATGGAGGAGGTGGGGGGGGGCGCGGCTGGACTGATAACCACATGTTGGCTTAGTTCTTAGCTTGGTTCCATACTTGGGTATGATTTAGTGGTTGAGGATATGTGCTTTGGAGTTAGCAAACCGAGGTTTGAAACCTGGTTTCACCCAAGTTTGACTTCAGGGGTAATAATACCAACCTCAGTGAGTGTTATTAGATGTAGACACTGACCTTGTGTACAGGAAGCTTGGAATGCTGTGTCTGACCCATGGCAAAAGCAGCTATAAAGCTTTCTGTTTCCAGATTGTAACCTACTTGAAGGCAGGGCTTGACCGCATCTTTGAGCCAGATGCCTAGCATGGAGCAGGTCTTTAGAAAATGTGTGTTCAATGAATAAGTCAACAGCTGCAACTTATCCACTGCTCATGAGGGCACCTCTGAAAAAACATTTTTCATCAGAAAATTCCATCCTCATGCACTCCAGGTGAAGGGTCCTTCATGGTTCTTTGTCCCTGAAGCTTCCAGAAAAAAATACCTCTGGTCCCAGGTAGAGTACTGTACATATAGGAAATGGGTGTTAACAGCAATATCTACCTCATAAGGTTATGGTGAAGATTCAATAAGTTAATGTATCAAGGGCTCAGAACGGTGCCTGGCTCACGTCATTACCAAGGGACAATGGTACTTAAGGACACAGACTCGAGCCAGTCAGCCTGGATCCAGATCTCAGATCTGCCACTTCCTAGCAATGAATGAGTGAAGGTGTCTAAAGCAGTTAAAATGGTGCCTGGCATCTAGTAAATGTTATATGTTAAAAAAATTTTTTTACTACTGAAATTGTTTTAGTATAGCAACCTGGAAAGTGTCCTTCCCAGGGAACTAAATGCCCTGGGTAACTGAGGCCTATTGAGCAAGGGACAGCCCTCAGACAGTCAGGCTCAGGGGTCCAAGGGGAATGGATGGGCCCTGCCTGCCCAGGGGTTCCAGGATGTGGGTCTGAGGTGGCAGGTGTGAGTCCCAGTTTGCCACTGATGCCACTCAGACTGTTACTCTCTCCTCTGAGTGTCTCATTGGCCCAGTGGCAAAAGAATTAAAGCCAAGGTTTCTTTCCACCCACCAGTCTGCAAGACCCTGGCCAAGTTTCCTCCAGGGAAATCGACTCTCTAACACAGGCTGGGAGGGAGCCAAGTCCTAATGCGGTGTCCTTTGAAGGCGAGCCCAACTTCACCATTTCAAATGCAATATGCTTATTGCTGGTCTGATTTTTATTGGGAAAAAGCAGTGGAGTACTTTCCAGGTCCCTAGGGTCTGAATTAAAATAAAGGAAGTACTTTAAAAAATCAAATCCAAATAGCGGGACTTGGAAGCATGCTGTTAAGCAAGAGTATCACAGACCTCGGAAGCTGCTTCTACACCAGGCTCTGAGACACAGCCCCGTGGTAATTGCATTTGGAGGTCCCAGAGGCATTGGTAATTGGGCCAAGCTTCTCTCAGAGGCCTGTCTGCATCGCAGAGCAGATGCATTACAGAAACTACAGCTTATGGAGTCCAGTGCCGAGTCCTGTGCCATATCGTATCTACTGTTAAGACAGCCAGTATCTTCATTTTATAGATGAGGAAACTGAAGATCAGATTTTCTTAAAAAGCAAGCAAGCAAACCAGAAAACCTTTCCTATAGTTACACAGGTAATAAATGGCAGAGGTGAGATCTAATCCAGGGACTTTTTTTTTTGACACCAAAATCTGTTTGCTTTCCATTAGGCCAGTGTTCTTCAGCTTGCCAACTGAGACCCAGCAGTCAGTCATGAAATCACTTGAGAGGGTTGCAACCAGCATTTTCAAAAGTGAAACAGAACAGAATGGAAGCCATGACTGCACAGTACAGGTAACGATACCTGGTGTTTAATGAAACATATGTACACACACACCCATATACATATATATAACATATATATTTGTATGATCTGGGTGATAATGCAAAATAATTTATTAGGGGTCACAGATAAGAAATTTGAGCAGGCTGCTTTTTAAGAGCTCACATTTACTAAGATTTTAGTACACATTTGGAATGTTTTACATGTATGGGCTTAATTTATTATCACAACGCTACAAGGTAGGCATTATTAATATCGTCCCTGTTTACAGATGAGAGGACTGAGGTTCAGAGATTAAGCAATTTGCTCAAGGTCACAAAGTTAATAAGTAGCCAAGTCCGAATTTGAACCTAGATTATCTGGCTTAGCATGCCAGGAGGCCCCTTGACCACCAGCATCACACCATCGAGTTGGTGGGTCCTGAGGAATCCAATGCCCTTTGGAGTACCTGGCTCTGGTAGCATCTGTAATTGCTGCAGTTTCTCGCCTTTGTTTTCATTAGCCAGACAGGCTTGCAGATCTCTCTGGTGAATCTGTAGCTTCAAATTTCTCTCATCTTCCTCTATTTTAGATGAGTTAACCTCGAATTATTTAGACATTCATTCACCAACTTGGGTGCAATTCAAATCTATTACACTTCAGGGGATGTGTCTATATCGTGTGTATTCTGCTGCAAATCCCACGTGGTCAGAAGAGAAGTGGAGGGGGAGATTTGTAGAATCAATTTTTAAAAATTCTGATGCATTTCGGAGGTCTCTGCAGTGTTGATGAGATAGCTGGGGTTCTTGGGTGCTTGACTTTTAAATTCACATTTCTGAAAAGCAAGATACAAAATTGATTATACAGTATGATCTCAACTGTGTTAAAAATGTATATAGAAAGGATTGGAAGGAAGCGAACAGCAGTTGCCTCTGGGTGGTGGGGTGATGGGTGATCTTGATTTTCCCTTTCATTCCCCCTCCTCACCGCCTCCAAATTCCCTGCGATTGATGAAGAGTGTGGCTTTAGAAGTTCACTGAGGAAAGCTTAATTTCCAAGGTAGAGTATGGAATTGTTCAAAATTTTAAGGAATGAGTGTGGTCTGTAAGCCAAATATGTCATGTTTTTGGTACAGATTAGGAAGAGTCGAGTGGCCTATCGTGTGGTACAGTGACACTGCCGCTGATGTGCCTGGTCCCAGGCGTTTTCCTGCTGCCTCACTCTGATTTGATGAGCAGCCAGGCCGGAGCCCCACTTTGCATCTGACAGTCCCATGGGTAGGGTCAGGACCAGCTGCTCAAAAAACAAGCCATTGCAGAGTCTGACTTCCTACTAGACCGTGCCATTGCCCCCAGGCTGACCTCTTGTCTGATTCATCTTTGTACTTAGGGCCATGCACTGGATAATAGATGTTTGAGGGATGAATGTATATGTTCATTGGCTTCTATAGCAAGCGCACATTAGAGGCTCAGCTTCATTGAGAAAGGGGATGCGGGTTTGGCTTCTGTGTTTATTTTAAATAATGGGACTGAGCAACCTTGGAAATAAAAGAGTAGCTTGTCCCAGTAGTTCTTCTGCAGGGCTGCCTTTCAGGAGGTGCCAGTCTCCCTCCTGACCAAAGGGCAGGAGGCAACGTGATGGGGAAGGTGAGCAAATGGACTTTGAAGCTACAGTGCTTTTAGTTTCCTAATAGGAAAAATAACGGTGCTTACTACCAAGGGATGTTGTGAAGATTAAGTGAGATAATAACACAGAAATCTTCCAGAACAGTGCCTGGCACATGCTAAGTGCTCAGAAAATGTGGATGAGGATGAGGATGCCCGAGTGATTTCTGGGGGGGCTGCAACACTGATGAGCAAGGCCTGAGTCATGTGTGTGCCCCTGAGGTGTGGTGGTGACAGTATCTGAGCCACACGGACTGGGAATGGAGGAGGAGGAGCTTCCTGAGGAAAGCCAGAATGGCCTCACTAGGAGATGGAGGAAGTGTGTGTGTGTGTGTGTGTTAGGGAGGAGGGGCAGTGCGGTGAGGTGCATAAGCAAGTTTGTTCCTGTGGAAAGAAGAGAACATAGGATCTAAAAGCAACCGAAGACCAGCTGAGTCCCATCTCTCCCATGTATGGTCTAAAAAATATTCATGGTAAACCTAGAAGGTGGGTTCTGTTAATATCCTTATTTTATGGATGGGAAACTGAGGCAAAGGTCATTTAAGTAATTTGCTCAAGATTGCACAAGTAGTAAGCAGCAGAAATGAGACTCCAACCCATGTAATACTGCTGTACAATGTCCATGTTAGCCACTGCACTGCACTGCCTTTTGGGCTTGAAGACATGGTTGAAATTCAAGGCCAGTCGCAATAAACCCAGAAGGCCATTTGGTTCCCAGACCCTCAATCACAGGGAGCCACAGACTTTAATTTTTGACATTATCTCCAAGTGGAAACTTTCACCCAATCACAGAGATGCATTTAGAGGACTGAAAGGAAGACGCTTGTCACGGAGCCTTAGTCTGTGTCCTGTCACTCAACCATCTTATCTGAAATGCACGGTGAACCAGTATGTTTTCATAATCTTGGAATTATCCTGTGACAAGCACAATGACATTGCATTATATCACATATGCATTGCGATCATTTGTGAAGTTATAAACACTGAAAATATACCAAAATTCTATAACTTGAGTTTATGTGTTTAATATACCAAAGCCTTAAAATTGGAGGTAATGTGGACATTTGGAACTCTGGGAGAGCCCTGTTTAAATCACCTCATGCCCTAGATTCTCCAGGCTGCAGCCTCACTCGTTCGTCTTCACTGCGATAGCAAGATGGATGTTTCCAAGTTGATACTTAATGTGTCATGTTGAGCTTGATTATCTATAATACCTAAGAGTGTAGACTTTACATCTAGATGGCCTGGGTTTCAAATCCTGCCTCTGCCATTTGCTAGCTGTGAGAACTTGGGGAATTTAGTTGGCCTTTCTGGGCTTCAGTTTTCTTATCCTAAAATAAAGATTATCACCATGCTTTCCTCCCAGAATTGCTGTGAGGATTAAATGAGTTATAACTCATGAAGGGCTCAGACGGTGCCTGGCCTGTAGAAGCGCTGAGTAAAGTTAGCTGTTCTTAAGATGTGCGTGGTGATGGCCTCCCTTCCTCTCTTGGAGTCTGTGCTCTTTGAGAGCATGAGCCACATTTTATTTATTCATCTCTCTACCCCCAGAACTTTCTGAGAATGGGGCCCAGAATAGGTGCTCTCTAAATGTCTGTAAAATAATTGAGTGAATACTTCTGTAAAACTGAGCTGGCTACACCTACCCCAAAAGAAAGAAACCATGTGGAAATACCCTTTACACCATAAAGTATGGGATGAAGATTCCTTTCCTCTCTTCTTCGAGACCCAGGCTTCCTTGATAAGTGTGCTTACTCGATTCGCAGGCCTGCTCATGGACAGCACTGAGCTGTCAGCCACGGAGGCAAGGACTGACCAGCCACCACCACCAGGCAGGTGCTGACCAACTCCAGCCTATGTGGGTTATTCTGGCCAGTTACCAGCACAGATGGATGCTGACCACTGCCTTTGAGATGAGGGCACTGGAAGCAGCGAGGCCCAGGGCCAGACCTGCCTGTGGTTTACTTGGCGTCTTCAGTGAGGCCCAGGCCCTGTGTTCTGGAACTGGTGGTCCTGGGGCGGGGTGACCTGTCCTCCCTCAGCCTGGGGCTTGGCCACCCACAATCTGAGACTGCCCTTGGGGTGGAGGGGCTGCCAAAGCGTTCTCTCACCCTGCATAAGTTGTGGGAGTTACTACCTGGCTTCACTTCATTAATGCCCTGATGATGTCAGAAAGGTGTTGCTGGCCACTCCCCATTCCCCACCTGCCTGTGGCATCTTTGGCTGCCCCTGCCTTATTGCAAAAGAAAGGAGCTGAAGGAACTGTGAAATCACCGGAGGCCTTTGTCTTGTTTAGCACAGAACTGTGTTCTGTGGGAAGGGGCAATTCTTGTAGGACCCAGGTCCTGATTAATGGTGTCCTGGGCCAGGGAGGGGGACAGAGGAGTGTGGGTTAGCCTTTGGCCTGGGAGATGAATTCCAGGAGTGCTTGTTTATCATACCCTCTTGAGTTATGTTTCCAACAATGTCTGCGTCCTCTTACCTGGTCTTTCCACTGTTGGTGCAGTGTTCACATTCCATTTTCATTGTCCTTGGGATGCCGGCAGGGATCCACAGTACGCTTGGAAAAGGAATCTGTGAGATCCCACAGGCTTTGCAAACTTGTGACCCCTCTGGCTTTGAAACAGTCTGTTACTATTTGCAACCTGTCTTCTGAGTTTTTCCCTGTCTTGTTCTCAGAGATCTGTTTACTCCAACCTCAGAGAATTGTTTGAAATCATTTATCCCGTCAGTCCCTGGATTCTGAGACCCACAACTTGGGGTGGGCACTGTGGCTCACAAGGGTGAAGAAGAGAAGATTGCCCTCTGGTCTGAAAGCTGCCCTCTAAAGGGAGAGAGGGCCACAGCACCCCAATTCTGGTAGGAGCTGAGCAACTAACTGCAGGGACAGTTAACAAGAATCATTAAGGGAGTAAATATTATTGAAGAAAGTGCTAGAAGTTAGGGAGAAGTAGAGAAGGGCATCTGTGCACTGGACCTTGAAAGACAAGGAGGATTTCAATAGGAAAAGAAGAAGAGAAACCTCCCCAGAATAGTTTTTAGAAATGGAAAGAAGAGCACTTATGGGCTATTTTCATGATCATTATTTGCAAAGCATGGTGTTTGCCTTGTTGATGGAGTAGGAAACTGAAGGCATGCGCCCTGTCTTTGAGGATGGAGAGACAGGAACAAGTGAGTGACATACAGCCAGCCGTGCTGGTACTATAATCAGGGCACAAATGACATATTTTGGGACTATGGAGAAGGGAGATGATCACATGTCACAAAATAGTTGGCATTTGGCTATATTTCTCTTTTTAGTTTCTGCTTAGTTTATCATTTCCTGGAAAATGCCATCTCCTACTCTCCCTCCACCCCCCAATCTTCATACCACCATCTTTTTCTACAAACGGATTGGCAGGCAATGAGTCCATCTCAAACTATGGATAATAGCTACCACTTAGGGACTGGCTGTTGTGTGTGGTCCTTTACAAAGTCCTCAGTCCCACTGTATTAGTTATGTCTTGCTGCATAACAAATTGTTCCCAAACTTAGTGGTTTAGAACAATAACCACTTATTTTCTCAGCGTTTCTGTGAGTTGGGAGTCTGCCTGTGGCTTAGCTGGGACCTCCCACCCAGGCCTTTCACACGCTGCAATCAAGGTGTCCGCTGGGCTGCAGCCATATTAAAGACCTAACCTGAGGAGGGATCTGCTACTGAGCTCACTTACAGAGCTGTTAGCAGGATTCAGCTCCTTGCTGGCTGTTGGCTAGAGGCCCCCCTCTGCTCCTTGTCACATGGACTGCTCCATAGGGTGACTCCCAGCAAGGAAGAGGAGGCAGAGAGGGAGTGCGAGCAAGGCGAAGCTCAGTCTTGTAGCTTAATGTGGGAAGCGACATCATTTGGCCATATTCTATTCACGGAGGCGAGTCACTCATAGCCTTCACTCAAGGAGGGGAGACCACCTGAGGACCAGAGTGTCTAGAGCTGGCTTCTTTGGAAACCACTGTAGAAGCTCACTGCCACAGCCACTCTATGTCATAGGGGTTCTCTCCTTTTTAAGAAAAGGACTCTGAAACTCAGGGACCTTGCTCAGGCTCGCACAGTAAGTGGCAGAACCAGAATTCAAACGGGTCTTTCTCCAAAGCCTTCCTCTTCCTCCTGCCTCAAGTTGCCTCCTGTGCCTGGTTAAAGTCTCCGAGGACAGACAAGATGACATGCCACCCCAAAGTCACCTGTTCAGGGGGCCTTGTTGGCAGCTGCCCAGCCTCACACTGAGGTTTACACTGCCAAGCCTGCATAATTTTTCTATTCTCCCTGAGCTGGAAGGCATTTCTTTCCAATCCAGTTTTAGACAGTTGTGAGGTACAGGAAAGGCCAAACGCTTGATGCCCTCTGAGCTACTCCTTCCCTGAAATCCTCTTCACTAACTGCCCAGGGTCTTGTTGAAAGCACTTGAGTGAGAACACGCACCTTGCAGTAATGTACTTTTTCCACAGATGATTAATCAGGAGCGGCCCCGGATGGTTTGGCACAGATGGAGGTAAGGGAGAGAGCCAGATCATAAATCCAAACAAATTTATAGCCTCACCATCCATCCTGTTATTGTATCAGGAAGGCAGTGTTTCCTTTTAGCGCTTGAAGATGTGGAAAAGGGTTTGCATATCAAGGGCTCAGTACAGGGAAACTAAATTCAGCAGGCAGGTTTTTGATCAAGAGTCATCAATAGGACGTCATTTTGGACAAACTTAAGGATCTTGCCTTTGTCGATAGGAGCAGCATTACAGAGGTTTCCAAGTATCTCTTAAAGCACTTAATATATGCTGCCTCAAATTGCACCTCTTTCTCATTTCCTACTTTTCCCTTTGTTTGAAACTTCTCAAAGGTTGCTCTCTTTATACCTGCACATTTCCTAACACATCTTGTCTGTGGTAGGCACCTAATAACTTTTTCAGAGAATGTGTAACCGTCTCCTAAATGAATTTAAACAGCCGTCTTTACATTCGTTTCAGCGTGGCTGCACCTCTTTTCTGAAGCCTGGCAAGAACCAGCTCCCTGCTCTTGGAACACTTCACATCTGCAGCGCTTTACTCGTCTGTCTGGCCAGGAGGTGGTGTGCATGAATTTGCTATTTCACGTTTAAGGCTCTTTAATTACCAGAGACAAGTTCTAATGAGACTGTGGTTGTTCTGAGTCTGGGCCTGGTTCTCACCCTGATGTCTGGTTCTGCCCTATGTGGACTCTGACCTTCCTGTGCCACTGTTTCCCTTTTTGCTCAAGGTAAAGAACTTTAAGCCATCTCTATCTTAGGATGAGGGAAGACACACAGATTTCTCAGGAAAAGGAACACTGTCCCAGGGCCCAGATCTCTGTGTAAAAGTTGCTTTGTTTCAGATATTGTCCTTTTATGGGATGGTGGAAAGAACACTTACTTTATTCTGCCGCTCCCTTGCCATGCGGTGTCGGGCCAGTAAAATACCTTCTGAACCTACCTTTACTTACCTCCATAATGAGACTATTACTATTGTTCTGCTTACCTCATAGGGTAAATCACCAGAAATGATATGAACTACTCTGTGATGTGATGTCAGTGCTGAGAGTAATGACTGCAATAGCTATCATGTATCATGCAGTTACTGTGTGCTGGGAAATGTGCTAAGTGCTTCACACGAATTATCTCATTTAATCCACATAACAATTCTGTGATGAGTTGGATAGTATTATCCCTATTTTACAGACGAGGAAGTTGAGCCCTAGAAAGGTTAAGTGACTTGCCCTAGGTTATGCAGCTAGTAAGTAAAGGGGCCAGGACTCCAACTCAGACAGTCCACCTCCTAAACCCATGAATTGTCTAATATACACAAAACTGCCTCACACCATAAAACACTGTATAAATATAGGATTATATCTCCCCTTCTTTTATATATGTGTAAGGGTGTAAGTTGTTGTATTTTATTTTTACATTTATCCACAGAGTACATTGAAATCTGTTCTTTCACAATATAGAAAGCATGTAAGACTTTTGACATAGGTGTCAAGGCCATTGGGAAAAGAACAGTCTTTTCAACAAATGGTGTTGAGAAGACTGGATGTCCACATGCAACGGAATGAAGTTATACCCTTACCTGACTCCATATACAAGATGAACTCAAAATGGCTTACAGACCTAAAATGGTAGAACTTTTTGAAGGAAACCTAGGGGGGGAATCTTCATGGCATTGGATTTGGTGATGACTTCTTGGATGATTTCTTCTAAAAGCAGAGCCACAAAAGAAAAATTACATAAACTAGATGTCAGCAAAATGAAAAACTTTTGTCTCTTAAAGGACACTATCAATAGAGTGAAAAGAGTGCCCATGGAATGGGAGGAAATATTGACAAATCATCTATCTGATAATGGATTAATATCCAGAATAGGTAAAGAACTCCTACAATTCAACAACAATAAAATATCCAATTCAAATATGGACAAAGGACTTACATAGACATTTCTCCAAACACAATATACACATGGCCAACGAGCACGTGCAAAAGTGTTCCACATCATTAATCATTAGGGAAATGCAAATCAACACCACAATGAGATTTCACTTCACTCAGATTAAGGTGGCTATAATAAATGATTTTAAAAAGGGCAATAACAGCAAATGTTGACAAGATGTGGAGAAACTGGAAATTGGTGCATTGTTGATGGAACTAGAAAGTGGTCCAGTTGCTCTGGAAAACAGGATGGAGGTTCCTTAAAAGGTTATAGAATTACCATACAATCTAGCAATTCCACTTCTAGGTATATATCCAAAAGAATTGAAAGCAAGAACTTGAACATACACTCAAAACCAATGTTCATAGCAGCATTATTCACCATAGCTAAAAGGTGGAAACCACTTAAATGTCTCTCAGCAGATGATGTCGTATAGACATATAACGGGTTATGGGATGGCAGATCTTACTTTTAAAAGGAATAACATCTGACAGTACAACACAGATGAACCTTGAAAACTTTATGCTAAGTGAAATAAATCAAAAGTAAAAGGACAAACATTGTATAGTTCCACCTATACAAGGTACTTAGAATAAGGCTAATTCATAGAGATAGAGGGTAGAATAGAGGTTACCAGGGGCTGGGAGGAGGGGGGAATGGGAAGTTATTGTTTAATGGGAACACAGTTTCTGTTTGGGATGATAAAAAATTTCTGGAAATGGGTGGTGGTGATGGTTGTACCACATGGTCATATACTTAATGGCACTTAATGGTACATGGTTAAATTTAAGTTGTGTCTATTTTACTGTATTAAAAGCTTTTTTAAAGAAAGCATGTAAGAAAACTTACCTTAGGATATTTCTATCTTGTTAGCTGATTTTTTTGTCATAAAATACCTTATTTTTCTTTAAAATTAAGAATAGTTCCTTGAAGAAAAAGTAGAAAATGCAGATAAACTTAAACTAAAAGGGGAAAAATAAAAACATTCCTATCTTTGAGATAGACACATTTAAAACCTTCGTGTCCTTCCAAATCATCTCTCTTTATTTCCCCATCTCATTTTCCTTCTTTTTTCCTTTTTGATACAGTTTTGCACCCTTCCAGTCTTCAGGAACTTTGAGGTCCCTTTCCTTTGTGAGCACTCATCTATATCAGAGTTTGGTCTTACCCGTCCAATGCATGGAAAAACACTTCCTAAAACCAGGCGAAGTGATAAAACACTGAAAAGAAGCCAAGAAATATGTGATCAGAATGCTCTGATTCATGCTGAGACCATTTGGAAGTGTGTGCCAGAAGTCTCTGAAGACATGTGGCCAAAGGAATGGTCTGCAATGCTTAATATGGTCCATATCACAAAAGAAAATAATACTTGTTTAGCTCCTCCTTGTCCTCCATTCTAACCTCTTTCTTGGGTTTTAGGGCAGGGGCAAAAACTGCCTACCTATGTTGTTGGTCAGCATACTGTTTATTTGTGTGGATTAAAGTCCCTTGTTTTCCCAGGCAGGACCATGCCTTAGGCTGCCCTTACCTTTTGAATCATGCGTAGGGTTCTATCCCGCTAATTGCAGAATGTGAATTTCTGTTACTCTCTATTGACAGTAATAGAAAAGGTAAGTTGACTTCCTTTATAAGGAGCAAATAAGCTTCTGTTCAGTCAGGGATGCCCTTCCTGTTGAGCATCAGTGGGTCTGCTAAGGTAGGAAGGCTTTGGATATGTGCTCTTCAGGGAGCTTTGTCCTTGATGGTTCCTAGACTCTCCCACTGCACGTGGTTGTTTGGAGGAAGGAAACATTGCTGGAGCTTAGATTTTGCTTGAAGGGTCAGGAAGAGTGAAAGAAAGCCTGGCTTCTAGGGGCAAGGCATTACTTGGCATTATTCCTTCCAGGGCTGCCTGCCTCACTTCTCAAGTCTAGTTTCAATAATGCACTGAGAACCCAATTTTTTCATTTCTATTTTTATTACTTTAGGTTTTTCTTAAGTAAGTCTAATAATTTCCACTTCCTCCTGACTCTTTGGCTTCATCCCCTGTAGTTTTGTTTGCCTGTGCTCCTGGGCCCTGAAGGCCTCTTTAGCTGGCTTCCTTTAGTTTCTATTGCCCCTCCTTAAATCTTGCCCTGTGTGGGACATGCAAGACTTTTGGGTCTTCTGGGAGCCAACACATAGTTTGGGGTGTTTCTTCTCTTGGGGAAGATTCCAGATAGTTCTCAAGTTTACCCTGATCCTCTCAATAGTTCTGCTTAGCTCTTAAAGTTCTTGTAGTGCTTTCTCCAAATAGTTCTTAAAGATTCATTAATTCATTCATTCACTCAACAAATATTTATAAAGCACTTATATTCCAGGGCCTCTGGAATCAAGGGATATATTTATGAAGGAGGAAAGCCCTATTCCTGCGTTCAGCTGGAATGAAGAAATGGGTTTGCACCTCCCTACAGTTATTCTCTGTGATGCTTCTTAGACTATGAGTATCATCTCAGTGTCCTGGGAACACACAGAATATGTGGCCACTATCCCTTTACTCTCTTTCTTCTCCTTTACTTCTAAGACGTCACAAACCTACATATTGTCCTGCCTTTCTGACCAGCTATGGAATGTTGGTATAAATCAGTATCCTATCTTAGGCTCTCTCCTTTTCTCTTTTCTCACCATACTATACTGTTGTTGTTGTTTTCTGGATGGCTTTTTCTTTTCTGTGGACTTCAGTTACCACTAATTACTGATGAACTCTCAATCTATTTCTCCAGGTAGGACATCTGCCCTGGGTTCCCTCTGCCATATATCCTGCTGCCTACGGGGTATGGTTCCATGTGCACTTTCAGTTTGACATATGGAAGAACTTCATCTCTCTCCAAAACCTGCTTCTCCTGTCTGGGTCATCTCCTCAAACCAGAAACCTAAAACTCTAACAACTGGTCTAATAATGGTCTACTACTTACACCCCTTCCAACCACTCACACTCCCAAAGTGAGTGGTTGATTCCTAACTTTCGGCACATCTACCTTCTCTGTAGATTATCATTGCTCCTCGCTCGCTCTTAGTCTAGACCAGTGGTTTCCAAACTGTCTTATTTGAGTCCTTTAAGGGACTTCTGAGGTTGAAAAGGAAGGGGTATTGAGCTGGCAGGACTTGAGGCTTCTCATCTAAACAGAGCAGTTGCATGCTTACCCATTTTGCATACTATTTGAAGAGCATTAAGTGGCTAAAAATGTGTCCTGGGAAAACCATTGGTCTGAAATCCTGACCATTTCTCCTCCCCTGGCTTTTTGCAGGCCTGCAGCTGATCGCTTACTCTCCACTCCTTTACCATCCAGGCCAGGGCTTCTTAGCCTTTCCTTGACTATGATGCCCCACATGCTGGGCATACTTCCTCTTGTTAGGTGTAAACACCCAATATACAATAAAGCAATCTGAATGCAAGTGAGTGAGAGTGGTGCTACTATAAACATAACCTTGAATCCACTGTAATTTATTAAAGTAAGTAAATCTTCTTTGGTCTTTGCTTATTTTCTGTGATAAGTCACTTGCAACGCATCTCACATACATCTCCACTCTGGTCTAACACACTCTGTGCACTGCTGCCGCCCTCCACCCGTGGGAAAACTCAGTCACTCTCCTGCTTGACATTCTTCAGGGACTCCCAGTTGGTTCTCAAATGGGTTTGGAGCTCCTTAAGTGGCTGGCAAATTCTTCTGTGATCCTTGCTCATCATTCCAGCTTGAGCTCTTGCTCCAATTCTCCTTGTACTGGCCATACCCACCCAGCATACCCCCAGGCTGGCTGGGCTTCTGGGCTTTTGTTTAGACGCTTGTCCTGCCCGTCACTGCTCCTCCCCTTTGCCTCCCCTTCAGCCTGCGTGTTATAGTCCAAATACCTTTTTATATGAAAAGATTTCATCTCCCAGTAACTGCCACCTATATGCTCTATCAACCTCTTCTTCCTTTCTTGCTAAGAAGCAAGGATATTTTTTACATATTAATCTAATAATTTTTCGATATATTTATTTCTGAAATGACTCATTCCTGTCCATACTCAGTCCTGATCTTTTTTAGCTGTTGGTTTAGAAAAAAATTTCAAATGTACGGAAGAGTTGCAACAACAGTATACCTTCCCATATCACTCATCTGGCTTCACTAATTTTGCCACATTTGCTTCTGTCTTCTCTTTTTCTTTCTCTCATTTTTATGCACACACAAACTCATATTATTATAATATGCTTAATCATTTGAAAGTAAATTGTAGACACTGTACCCCTTACTCCTCAAGACTCATGTGAAAGATCTCCTGGAACCGTTTTTTTGCATATCTATGATGTAACTGTCAAATTCTAGCCACTTAACATTGAACCCAATTCGTATCTAATAGAGTTCAAATTCATTGTTTTCAGTTGTCTGGATACTGTTCTTTATAGCAAATATTAGTTCACCAATTTCTTTGTGAAGATGATCTCCGATGCTCTCTACTCCTTGAAGCCTTCCCTCATTGCCCTTCTGGCTGGAGGCACTGACTACTCACTCCCTTGGTCCCCACTTCACCCCTTCAGCCTCCCGTCATAAGGCACGTGACACTTACCTCTGTGTGCTTATTCAGGTGTTTCCGTCTTCCTCTATGTACTGGAAACTCCTTGAAAACAGAGGCTATATTTTATTAGTCCTTGTCTTTCCAATGTCTATTATCTACATGAATTTGGTACTGAATATTTAATAGCTTGCACATCTGAAACCCTAGATTTGGGGTGACATTTTTCTCTTTAGTGGTGTCTTTTTCTCGTATGATTGTAAGCTGGCTGGGATGGTGGAACGTACACTGCACCAACAATGGGGAAGCCCCATTCTAACTACAATTCTGTTTCTAACACGCTAGGTGACCTGCAGCAAGTTATTTTCATCTTTGTGAATTTCAGTTTCTTATGTGTTTTGAGGTTAATATTTCTTGCTCTGCCTACCTCACTGGGGTGTTGGGAAGATCAAATGAGAGGATAAGTATAAAAATATTTTGAAAAGATGATATTATTCCAGAGGCAATATGGTGGTCTGCCCACTGGAGATGTTCTTAGTTTTAGGTCTGTCAGGATCTGTGTTGCTATGCCCCAGATCTACCCTGGGGCTCTCACTCCATCTTCTGAGATGCCGAAAGGGCTGGGTTTGGTGCCTGAATCACAAAGACCAGCAGCTGCAACAGGCTTCTCAAGCCTGGGTTAGCAGTAGTGGGTTGAATAGAGTTGCTCCCCAAATTCATGTCTACCTCACAGCTCAGAATGTGGCCTTATTTGGAAATAGGATCTTTGCAAATTGAATTTTAAGTTAAGTTGAGGTCATACTGGACTAAGGTAGGCCCTAAATCTAATGACTGCTGCCTTTAGAAGAGGGCCATGTGAACATACAAGGAAGAGGGCAGTGTGGCCATGGAGGCAGGGACTGGAGTGATGGAGACGCTAACCAAGGAATGCAATGATTGAGAGCAACCACCAGAAGCTAGCAAGAGGCAAGGAAGGATTCTTCCCTGGAGCTCTCTGAAGATGAACGGCCCTACTGACACCTTGATCTCAGACTTCCAGGCTCCAGAAATGTGAGAAAACAAATTTCTGTTGTTTTAAGCCACCCAGTTTGTAATGGAAGCCCTGGGAAAAAAATGCAGTGTTTTTCTCCTTGCCACCTCGAAGACACTTACTCCAGCAGACGCTTCCTGCTGGATTGGAACCACTGGATGAAGGGTGGAGGTGGAAAGGGGTGGACCTAGGCTGCTGAAGGTATTCAGTGCCCTCGTGTGCCTCTCTAAACCCCCATGCAGATTACAGTCCTGTGGTCTGCTCAGGGGACAGGGCAGGAGGCGTGTGCCCTATCTTTCTTCCACAGTCTTGGGGGCAATGCTCTGGGGTAAGGGTATGCAGAGCCTGAGCTCTCCTTGGGCCCCAGCATCCTCAGGATGGGCTCCCTGGATAGTTTTGTTGGCAGCATTAGTTTGTGAGCTCCCTGATCTGTGGGAGGCTTTGTCACAGGCCTGTGCCTACAGGTGCCTCTTGATGTTGAAGGAGATACTGCATCCACAGCCTGAGTGCCTCTTCTCTGCCAAGGCACGTCCTCACCAGGGCTCTTCTCTGATACAGGAAAGACACGCTGCACACCTCAAGGCGAACTTGTGGGCCACTGGTCCCTTGCCTGTCTTCTCTGGGAAAATGGTGTCTGGGTGGGTGTCACTGCCCTAGCCCTGGCTTGCGGGTATCAGAGAGAAGGAGGGGAAAAAGAGAAGGAGAATGGAGGGCATGCAGCTGAGAGTCCCTCCCTTTGGAATAAGCGCCAAGGGCCCACCCACTCCCATCACTATGATGTCACTGAAAGGAGCAGCCGCAGCAGGGGTGGAGGAGATTCATGAACTCATCTGGCCATCGCCCTTTCTAGTCTCCAGGGCCGCCAGCTCAGCAGGGGTTGGCACATGTTCCTGGCAGTTGAGCTCTTGAATACCCAAGGCCACACAGCAGCAAAGTCAGGGGACAGTCTCACCAGGCCGATGCTCAGCTGCTCCTCTGGGAAGTTCTGCTGGATTCTCACTTGGAATCAGCAAACCCAGACTCCACACTTTAGAGATTATCAAAGCAAGCTTCTCTTGGGATCACTGAAGATGGCTGATAATGGATGCCAAACGATAACTCAGGTCATATTTAAGCAAGACTTTGGGTGTGCGTGTGAATGGGAATTGCTCAAAATCATGTTGGGGTGCTGCTGATTATATCAGAGCCTCTGTTGGAGGGAGTCATGATGTAATTGCAAATTTTAATACAAAAAGAAGGCAACGACCTGAGAAACTTTCTAGAGAATAATGACTTGTGGTCATGGTTGCTCTTGCCTTTGTATTCTCTGGGAAACACTTTGCTGTTTGCAAAATTCTTTAGGGAGAGAAAGCAGAAGAGGCTGCTTGGTGGGGGTTAGCACATTGTCAAATGCCTACGGGATCCTAATCAGCAAAATGCCAGGGGACGACCATGTGGTGATCTGGGAGAAGAGTTTCAGGGTCCCATCAGTGCTGTATACCGAGAGCCACTCCAGCTGGTGAGGTGATGCCCCTTGTAACAAAAGCGAGGGGAGCCAACCCGAGTCAGCTTAGTCTGTGACCTTGTTCCTTTCTCCTTTGGAAAGGGATGAACCAGATGTGGGCAGTGGGCCACATGGTTCCACCTTTCTCTTCTATCTCCAGCGGGGATTAATTATGTTGGGTCTTCACGTTGGTTGTGATGCACCCTAGCAAGAGCAAACTTACCCAATTTTTCAGGAAAAAATAAATACTCAGAAAAAAATACATAGACAAATCAGAATTCAGTCTAAAGGGCAAGGTATTAATGCCATCCAGGCCAAACCATAGCCCTCTGTTTCTAGCTGACCACCAAAAAGGCTCCCATTTCCAGTCTTTTACAGACTTTCAAAAGCAGGAGGGGACCAGTGCCGATGGACAGGTGTTAGGGCTCCATGAGGAAGGTAAAAGGTAAACCTGTTTAAAGACTTATGTCTCCAGAAGCTATGGGCCCAGGGGAGGTACAGGAACTTTGTTTCCATGGAACAGAGCTGGGAGGGGCAGCTCTGGGACAAAGAACACAAATATTGGGCATGAAATCGAAAGTGGCTCAATGCCCAGCTCTTCTGCATACTACTAGCTGTGTGACCTTGGGCCTGTCACGTCACCAAAGTTTTCTCTTAAATAAAATGGAAGTAATAAGCCCATTTTAAGTTATAAGGATTATATATCTGGAAGCACTTGAGTATTGTAAAGTGCTATGCAAGAATTAGGTGTGGTGATTCCCACCGTGACCCTGGATGTGGGATGATTGTGTCCATATGGCAAAAAACAACCAAGAAACACAGCTGGCCACCAGCACCAGGTTTAATCATAAGATCTGCTCTTTTCTGAGAGCAAAGGTCTAGGAGTATTTTTTACCTGTAGGTGACCAGGGTTACTTTTTCTCAGACCCTTGTAGCTAAAAAGTCTTCCGTCTTACGTTGCTATTGACTAAAAGGCTCTGCCCACCCCCTTGAGTCTTTGTTTCTTCATGCCTGAAATGAAGGGGTTGAATAGATTCAGTGGTCCATTTCTGCTCTATGGTTGTATGATTCTACAAAACTTTCAATTGAGGGAAAATAGCTTCATGGGCACAAGTTACATATAAGGAAATGTGCTGAGTGTGGTAGGAGGACACGAGCCTTTGATTTTGCAGGACTTGAGCTCACAAACTAGTGAGGACAGCCATGCCCAAAAAGCTGGCACTGTGCAGAGAAAGGGCCCCCACCACTACCGTGCCGACCGACTTCCATGGGAGTTCCGAGACGGGAGGCACTGCCCAGCAGTGAAGAGGAGGGGAGGGAGGTGCAGGGAAGAAAGTGGCACTGAGCTGGCCCTTGCCTGATAAGAAGGTCTTGAGAGTGTGGTGTGACACACCTCGGGAGTAGCCTGTGCCAAGCCTTAGCAGCAGGAAATAGGAGATGGCACATTTTGTTCTTCACTTAAAGTTTTAACAAATAGGAAAATGAATAGATGCTGTGGTTGGGGAGCTGCTGTTCTGTTCTGGGTACAGTGCCTGACCCAGTGGTCACTGGTACATGTTTCTAAATTAGTTGTCCTGAATGTGTCACTTCTGCTCTCTTTATTGGCAAGTGTATTCGCGCGCCAAACTTCATCCTGGTCGGACTGGGTGTCTACACCCTGCGTGCACCGCCCTCTGGGTGGAGGCAACTTTCCTGTCTGGGCACCGCCACTTCCCATTCACTTCACATGCTGATGTTTTGACATGTTAGTGCCTGGCCTGTTAACATGGGATCACAAGGGAGAGCACCCAAAGGCGGTGCCCGGCTCCTGAGCTGGCACCAGGCCAGAGCAGCCTTGTTTAACTCCTTTCCCTGGGATGTCAGGAAGGCAGCTACTTAGTAGTTCTAGCTCCTCTGAGTGCATCCAGACCTGAATCTCTCCAAATGTCAGGGAGGAGAGTTTATGACTTCGTCCTTTTATAATGTGCCTTTCAGACCAATTATTTCTAGAGCTGATATTCCTAACACCTCATTGAATTAGGCATTGGTAAGAGAAGGTATACATTTTAAAATCCATGAAATTACAAGCAGATTGAGTGACTTGAGTGGAGCAGTGGATGAATGCTTTATAGTCTGTGGTTATTATTATTTTATTATTATTATTAATATTAATAAGTATTCATTCACATACACCCAAGGGGCATGAGGCAGAGCTCATGGAGGATACAGCCTCTGTCCTCAGGGATCTGTAGAAGGCTGTCTCTAAGACACTGTAGTAAATCACATGAGTATTGTAACTGTCAAGGTTTTAAATACCTAAAAATCAGCGCTATCATTAGCAATCAGTAATCACTGTTATAGAAGAATAAATCTTGTAATCTCCAAATTACCTGTTTGCACCAATTAGAGTTCAACTGATGAAACATACCAATCAAAGGGGAATTTACTCGAGGCACCCAGCTTATCTAGGTTTAAAAGAAAGAAAGAAAGAAAGAAAGAGGAACCCGCTGAGCTCTCAAACTGTTGTTTCCTAGCTCAGTCTCTGTTAGCATGGATTTTCTGGAAGCAAAGCTGACAAAGCCCTACACAAGCGCCCGCAGGCAGGAGGGAGTCCATCATTCATTTATTTGTTTATTTATTCATTTATTCCCTGCCTGCCTACAAAAAGGATTTGAGGTAGGTCACAATAAAAACACTATATCATAAGACAATTTTTTTTTAAAATCAAAGGAAAATTGGAAATCTTGGGGGTTTCTGAGAAAGGTGAGGACACTGTGCTTGGATATTGAACTTCCACAAATCTCTGTTGAGGCCCTTTGCTAAACACCGTGCAAGGCCCTACTGCAGGACCTAAACACAGAAAAACACACCTCTGCTTGCCTCTAAGGAATTTATAACCTGGGGTGAGACACAAACACTGAATTTAGTTCTGAGCTTCTTAGAAAGCTGTGCACGGAGGAATCACATGCCTTCTCTAGTTCTCAGCATGCAGTGAAAGAAAGTGGGTACATGGGGAAGTAGATTTGTTTTCCTTTTTCAAAATATTAAAAAAATACATAGAAGGGACCCAGGAGGAAAAAATCTGTGTTTTTGCCAGCCTCCCAGGGATGCTCTCCATGTGGTCATTTCTTGACTGGAGCTGGATGAAGGAGATGAAAATGTAGATCTGCTGGGTCTTCCCTGTTTGCTCCTCAGCTTCTGAAAACCTGGGTCTGGTCTTTGTGGCCAAGGCAATGGGGGCCTGCGGGAGGCGGGGAATGGGAACTGGAAGCGACCTGGAAGGACACCCAGTGCCCTAGGAGATGTGAATGGGGAATCTGGAAGTGAAATGGATGTCTAATCCCACGAGACTCCTCTTAGCAGCCCCACTCAACCCTGTGCCCTAGGCCAGGAGCCACCTGGGTGTGTCTATATACTCTGCTTCTGGACTAGTCCCAGCCCCCTGTGCTTGCTCATCCTTGCATCTTGGTCACATCACCGTTTTCCCAGTCCTACCTGACTTTATTGATTGACCTTTATGGCCCTGCTTTGTATTTTATCTCCAGGGAATTGTGCTGTTGTCCCATTAAGGCTCACTTTGTTTTGTCTCTTGTTGTAAGTTTACTGTGTGAATGTTCACTTCGATTTCTGCCCTTGAACGTGATAAGGTTCTTATATAAAGGCAGAACTGTTTGAGTGGTGCCTCAGACTCTATGCTATGCTCTGTTGGCAGGCAGGCTCCATGATGACCCCCCAGTGATCCCTGCCCCCTGGTGCCCATGCTCCTGTGTAGTCCCCTGCCCCACTGACTCAGCATCGGTCTGCTTGCGACACCACAGTGTTAGACGCTTCCGGGTGTTGTGGAAGGATGGGCATAGTCTTTGACCTCATGGAGCTTACAGCTTGCAATATACAATCAGGAGAGCATGGACTTCGGAGGTGAATAGAATTGGCTGAGTTTCAGCTTCTCCCCCAGGCTTTATGATGTTGAGCGAGTTACTTAAACTCTCTGAGCCTCTGTTCACTCATCTTTCAATGAAGCAAAGTAATACCCACCTTAGAGACTTTGGTGGGGATTAAACGTGACAGTGTGTACAAAGGGTTTAGCACAGTGTCCCGATTTCGGTGGCTGCTGTTCCCTCCGGGTGGGCTCGATGCTGAGTATACGTTGATGAACGAGAGGTCGTCTCTGCCCTCAGGGGGCTCAGAATTGAACGCAGTGGACAGATGTATACTCACTAAAGTTCAAGGCAGACTGTGACAAATGCTGTGTTAGAGGTAGAGAGGGCAACGGGAACCCAAAGGAAAGCATAGAAAAAGCTTCATAGAGACCAGGTGACATTTTAACAAGCCTTAGAGGATAAGCAGAGTTTTCCTCAATGGAGTGGGGCAAGCACATCACAGGTAGGCAGAGAAAACCTTGAGAAGCCACGAGGTATAAAACCTACCGGTATAAAAAAATGGTGAAAGTCCACCAGCTCTTGGTCCTGTCGCTTCCCTGGTAGCTGTGTGATCTCTTGATCTGTAAACTGCAGCTGTTGAACTAGATAGCCAACATTCCTTCCTGCTCACATAATCCACAAGAACAAGGAGTATTGCTTTATTCATTACCAATTTCCAGCTCCTAACACATGGGAGGCACTCAATAAATATTTATTAAGTGAGTAAGTATAGTTCTATGTGTAAGCAACTTGTCCCAAATGAGAAAATCAAGGCAGTGCTTTTTCCATTTACTTGTCGTAAGTCGTTTCCCTGGGGTACACGTGCGGTGGCAGTTACCCCAACCACATCATGTCATTATGTTTTGTCAAAGTCCTTCTATCATTCTATGCCTTCTGTTTCCTGGCTATGCTTTCTGTTTCTTCCTTACACTCCTGAGTCTCGCTGTGGGACCTGCTGAAACTAAAGCTCCTGACATTTCTGCGACGATTTCTTCAGCACCCAGGGTTCCTAGTGGGGGAAAAAGCCCAACCAACTTTGGAGGGGCTTTGCATGTTTCCCCCCATTTAATTTCCATTTTGCTTTTGGTGTTGTCACAAAAGGAGCACCTTTGAAAGCAGAGCTCAAGAGAAGGATGTCCACAGCCGCTGAACTACTCTGTTGCAAGACGGGGCCGGCTAGTGGTGAAACTGTGCAGTGAGGGCCCAGGGGCCTCGGACTTCCGCCCACCCTGTTTTGACTCCCTCTCCTCTCAAGCCAGTGCTGAAGGCCCGCATGCTCTTTCCTTCTCCATTGGGACTGCCGTAGCACATCGTTCCCTGGAGCTCACCGCCCTGAGCCTTTCAAAACCACCCTTGCTTCTTCGAAGCTCATCCTGGGTTACATTTCCCCTGAGATCTGTTGCCTCCGCTGTTTGTGGGTACAACTCAACACACACTTGAAGCCCACCCTGTGCCTTGATCAGTACAAAGCTCACAGAGGGCAAATGAAACTCGGTTCTTGGGCCCCCGATCTAGCTTTCTAGGCTAAGAGTCACCAGGATGAGAAACTCTACTATGCAGAACTATGAATGCACAATCACTTTTAGATAATAGATTTGCATATCACCAGGTTTTTGAAGACAGTGACTTACCTTCAAAGCACATTTTTATTTAAAAAATACTTTAAGAATGTTTTCTTTTTTGAAAGAGCAATGCTTATTAATTGTAGGAAACTTCGAAAGCAAAGGAAAATATAAAGAAGAGGACAAACTTGCCTGTGATTTTATTACCCAGGGGCAAGCCAGCACTGGTACATTTTTCCTGACTTTTTCTCTATGCACTTGAGATCTTGAGTGCATAGAAAATAATTTTGCGTACCCCTTTTGTTAGTGAGCACTGTATCCCAACCATTTTGCCACGTTATAAAACATGCTGAAGAGGGATTCTAATGGTGGGAGTTTGTCAGCAAATAAGAATGCTGGATTTCTTGGCACAGAGACTTGGGATAGTCTCTGTAATAATACTCCCTTTTCTGTGGGCTTCTGAGACAAGTCCTGTCTCCTTGCAAGTGCCTCCATAATATATTTGTAATTTAGCTGATCTGCTCAGCTCTTCTCTGAAGACAAACAGCATCCTGTGCTGTAAGATGTGAGCATTTCCAGTTTTCAGATTCCCCACTTTCTCCCTTCCCCACCCCAATTTCCTTCATCTCCAGCGAGCGATAATATCTTTTATGTGAGCTTCTCTCCCTGCCGCCAATGACTGCCTCCCCTGATGAATTCTCTCTGGGTGACTTTGGCATTTGCATATTTCCTTGCTTGGATATTCTAAGATGTTGGAACCAGAGAGCAGGTTGACGTGATCAGGTACTTAGCTGAATGAGGATTTCTCGGGAACTGCACAAATATTTGGAGTCGGGTGTGTGCCAATAGGCAATTAATTGAAATGTGGACACAGCAAGCTTCTGGAGGAAGGAAACTGAAATTGAGAAATTAGCCCTGGGAAGCGATCTTCTGAAAGATACGAAACAGTAATTTGGGAATTTCCTGTACCTCAAACTGAAATTGATTTGGTACAGAAAGAGAAAAAAAAACCAAAAACCAAAGCAAAGAACAGGTGTAGGATGAAGGTTGATGCCTGCATTACCAGAGCTGGAAGGTGTTTTCGAAGAACACTGGTCTGACCTTTGTGGAGATAGAGGAGAGCCCGGGGCCAAGGGTAAGTCAGGACAAATTCAGGACCAGAGCAGGATGTCCTGATCCCAGCCCAGGGCACTTTCCATTTTATACGCTGACTGTCTACCTGGAGACCTGGATTATCATATCAGGAGCGAAAGGGCGAGGACTGCGATTTAAGCATTTTCCTGTCACCAATGACTTTGTGAATACATTTAGTAAAATCCATAACAAAACCAAGGTTCTCACCGCCTGTAATCTTAACTCAAGAATGGAAGCACATCTATTCCACCTTTATGGGGGCCCTGCTCCATGTCTGGCTACCCACTAAGAAGGGGGGATGGAGGTGATTACAAACAGGGTCCCTGCTCCACACCGCGTGATGTTGGCCTGAATCCCAGGAGGGGCCGCCCTCCTGACTATCCCCTTTGAAAGTATGAAGCCTCTCTGTGCCCATCTATATTTCTCAGTCTTCTAGGAGAAGGAACTTGTCTCCTTAAGGTTTTTGTAAATGATGTATAAGAAAAGAGGAGCTCTGACTGTGACATTGCCTTTAGATTCAGATTGTTTTAGGGTGATTTAGAAAATCACCTTTTCATTTTTCAGCTATATGGGGCCAGAGGGATCATTTTTAGGTTTCCCCTAGAACATAATTCTCTAAGTGTGGTCCCTGAAACAGAGGCATCAGCCCCACCTGGGAACCTGTTGGAATGCTGATTCTCAGATCCCACCCCAACCCTACTGAACAGGAGACTCTAGTAGGGCCCAGCAATCTGTGTTTTAATAAGCCCTCCAGGGGATTATGATGCATGGTAAATTTGCCCTAGAAAATTATGATTTGCAAATCTGGACTTCTGAATTCCAGCACCAGGGAAGTAATCTATTTTTTATTATTGGACCCTTAAGAATAAACTCTCTTCATTTCAGAATGCCCAGGTGAGCTGTTTCTATACATTGCTGTGTATTAAACAGGAAAAACTTTCCAAATGATTCTTCAAAATTTAACTGACCAGCAGTCAGACACCATTCTGGTAGTCTGTCATATTTCCAGGGAGCACAATCTCTTCATGCTTTAAAGTTTCATGGAATGACTGAATAGGTTAATTGATTGCTTAATCTGTTATTTTTAGACTCTCACTTCCTTACCTCTTGTGCAAGTTTATTCACAGTTCAAATGGGAACATTTTATTACTCCAAAATGTTTTCCTGTATACGTTAACGTGTTACTAAGGAAACCAGTGGCAACATTGCAGGGATACTGTTGCTTACCAAATTAATGATTCAGTAATGTATATGCCATGCTATCATTTTTTTTTTGTTTCTCTAGAAAATTTCATACTTATTGAATTTATACATTTATGCCACAGGACACTGGAAGCAACGGAAGTAAAGCTGTAAGGAGAAATCACATCCCAGAGTGACAGAGGCTGGATATTTCCCTGGGATGTGTTTTGTGCTGTTGGAGCACGGTGGGATTCAGTGGTCTTTCACCCTGCATTGGGTGCCCCTCTGTGTGGGGAGGCTGAGTTAGAGAGAGCAGCCACCTCACAAGGAGATGCTCTGGTGTCAAGGTGCAGGGGGTTCTCACTGGTGAGCAGTGCTGGGAAGGACTGAAATGGGGCGTGTGGTGCAAAGTGTGTGCTAATCACACGTTTAAGGAATCAGACGACATCAAAGCATGAGATCACGTGAGCGACTGAGATGGCACCAGGAGATGGGGTGGTGGGGTGCGGGATATAGCACAGTGGGGGGCCTCCTGCTTTTTCTTTCTTCATGGGGTGGGGGAGGAGAGGTTATTAGTGATGGGATGGATTAGAACAGATGGGTATTTTTGACACATTTCCCTATGTTGTTATTTTCCAATTTCCCATCTTCCCACCACGTAGTCATGTGCCTTTCTCTTGGTTAGGAGTGAAAGCATGTGACTTTTTAAAGGAAAGCCTCAGGCAGGGAGGTTAGAAGGGGAGATGTTGGCATTCAGCTCAGAGGACACACTCAGCATGCCTGGAAGGTCTTCCTGAAACCTTTGCTGGGAGAGGAAAGGGAAAAGCCTCCGTGAGCACACCTGCTCTTGGATGGGTTCACAGGCAAGCCGCATGACCTTCCCCACTCACTCCATCTTGGCTTACTCCATCCCAGCAGCCATCACAACCTTCCTGATTACCAGTATCTCTCTGCAGCCTGGAGATTTGCATTGTAAATGGCGTTTGTTAGGCCCCTGAAATGATATTAATCACTATAAAACAATTATGTTGCATAATTTGTATATAAAAAAGAATGAACCTTTTGCTTGAATTAATATTTCCTTGTATGTATTTTCCTTATCTCCACAAATAACGAGACATTCTCTGCTCTTTGAGGTGAGAATGGCTCTAGAAAGGTAAAGCTACCTACCGCTGCATGGCTTCTTGAAATTACGCACGTTTGTCCAGAGCCAGGTGACAAAGCCAGTTTCAGGCGTAACAGCCAGGGACCTGGGGAAGTCCCATTGCTAGACACTTCTTGTAAGACAAAAAGATGGGTACTGTTGGGTGGACAAAGGGAGGCAGAGGGATGAAACAGCAAGTCTCCCTGCCTGGGTCTCTGCTGTACACCTTCGTATCCTTTGGGGTGAATAGCTGTCAGTGAACAGAAGTTCCAGAGAATTGGTCCATTCATGTTGTCATGAATGACAAGTTTTCATTCTTTTTTATGGCTGAGTAATATTCCTGCGTATTTACCATCCTTTCATCCACTAATCAATCTCGTCTCTCTTAAAATCCTTCTCTCACCTCTTGCAGGCTACTTAGCAGCTGTTCTGAGCTACTTCCAGTTTTGTACGTGTTTCATCCATTCAATGGCCTCCTGTCCTTTGCCTGAGCTGTTTCTGCTGCTTGGAATTCAACCTGCCTGCTGCCCCCCCACTCTTACACCATCTCTGTCCTTTGACTGTTTTACTTGGTTAAGTCCCATTCATCTTCTAGATCCCAGATTAGCAGTAACCACTCCAAGAAGGCTTCCTGGATCCCTGAAGCTTGGTTAGGTGCTCCTCTTAGGGTTCTCATGCTTCATCTCTTCATGACAAAACCTATCACTTTGTGTTATGATTGTATTATATGTATCCTCCACTTTGCTGCAAGTTGAGGGAAAGAACTATGTCTGCTTCAATCACCATTGTACCTGCAGCACTCAGCCCAGGGCCTGGCACAGAACAGGTGTTAATAAGTATTTGTGAAATGAATGAGTTAAGGATTCCAGAGATACCTTCCTGAATCATTAGGCTCAGAGTTATGTCATTGGTTAGGACATTGGGGAAGGTTATATTAAAGGGCATAGCTATCTGACTAGTTGTCAGTCTCAGAGGTTTAAGGATGTTCTCAGAATAGTCTAGATTGTTTTGCAAGTTCTTACCCACAACTTCATCTAAATCATTTGGGCAATTTTTAACATTAAAGGAGATGGTATTAAGTGATGTCTTCAGTTCCTTTCTTCTTTGTAACTGTATGTTTAGTATGACTGCTGAGAGTGATAAATTGCAAATACTGACCACCACTGCATAAGGTAGCAATTTCTACATTGTTTCTAAACCAACTCCTCCAAGTGTCGAAGGGAACCCCTAATTTAAGTACTTCAGATTGTCTGAGGGTGGCCTTTTCCTAAGTCCACTATGAGATGATGGAAAGTATATATATTGGTCTTTGCCCCCAGTTCCTGACACAGGGATCCTAAAACCCTTATTAATTCCTAAATGATAAGAGCACTAGGAGCATCTTTTGTTCTAATGAGGCAACTCGGGGTGGTCTTCTAGTTACCAGAAAGACCAGGCCATGATCAGACGCTTGGAATGTTCAGGCCCACTGCCGTCTTCCATGGTGGGAATGGAGTTAATAATTAATCATGCCTATATGAGGAAGCCTCCATAAATTCCCAATAATACGGGGTTCAGAGAGCTTCCACGTGGGGGAACACATCCACACCAGGAGGGTGACCTACCCCAACACCAGGGGACAGAAGCTCCTGTGCTCCAGATCCTCCCAGACCTCACCCAGGGTACCCATTCGTTGGGCTGTTCATCCGTATCCTCCATCATACCCTTTAATAAGCTGCTAAACATGTTTCCCTGAGTTCTGTGAGCTGCTCTAGCAAATTAATTGAACCTAAGGAAGGGGTTGTTGGAACCTATAGCCCGTTGCTCAGAAGTGACAACCTGGGTATGAGACCAGTGTCTGAAGTGTGTGTGTGTCACAGAGGGGGCCAGGGGCATTGCTGTAGGACTGAGCCCTGCGCCCGTGTGATCTGACACTATTTCCAGGTGCATAGTGTCAATATTGAGCTAAATTGCAGGGCGCCCAGCTGGTGTCAGAGAATTGCTTGTGGTTGTAGGGAAAACGTCCACACATTTGGTTAACCAGAAATGTCAGAAGTGAAGTATTGTGTGTAAATGAAAGGAAAGACTTACAGAAATAGGGAAGAACTGGTCTATCCCTACACAGAAGGAGAAAAACAGTTTTGCATGTACATCCCCCTAGGGACTGTGAATTTGGATACTGCCCCTTCTGAACCTTCTAATCATGCCAAGTAGGGGTCATTTCAATCTGTCCCCTGCTCTTCTTTTGCTGAAACAAGGTCATTGTCACCATCTTTTAGGGTTTTTCTGGCCTTCTTGAAGGGCAGTGTCTTTGTTCAAGATTGCAAACCTAGGTAGACATGCTGGGCTTGGAGGGCTGTTTTACCTGTGACTGAAAGACCAGTGCTCTGTAGCTGGTGCAGAAGAAAGAGCTTGGATTAGGGGGTCAGAAGACCCGAGGTCTCACCGTGTGGCCTCTTTATGTATGAATGAAGTTAGGATAATCATGAGTGCCTCATAGGTCATTGTAAGATGCAGAGGAAATATGAGATGTGATAGGTTCTTTAACCTGGAAGGCATTCAGGTGTGGAAGTGGCAACATGTAAGTGCTTAGTCAATGTCTGCCGAAGGGATGTGTCCTGTGTCTGTCGATGGTTTTGTATCTGAATTTGTGCAGCCAAACGGAGCCCACCCCCTTGGCGTTTGAAGAGGTGGAGAGTGCCCCATCCTTTGCCTTGTCTTCTAAGTGTCTTTCTTCTCCACCTTATAACATTCGGAACGGAGGGCAATCTCAGTGGGACTGTCAGCATGGAAAGGCCTGTTCCAGCTACTTGGCATCTTGTCTCAAGTCCTGCCTCCAGTCGACGCCAAAACATCCTTGCAAACAGAAAGTCCACAACTGAAGCTAATGGCAACAGAATATGAATGGTAGAGTCAGAGGGAGGAAGGAAGGGAAGGAAGGAGGGAAGAGGAGAGGGAGGGAGAATGACTAGGTGAAAGAGCTGCAGGGTTTATCACTTGATCTTATTCCAGGAACTCCCTTCCCTGGCTGGGTTTTCCCAGGGGTAGGAGTGACATGTTCACATGGTGAATGCAGATGGAAATGATGGGATAGCCAAGAAATGGTGGGCTAGCCTTCCCCCCTTCCTGTTTCCTTTGGGTTGCTACAGTAGCCTTGTCTGTGGGTATATGCGTGAGCACAGGGTCCCCCTACTCCAAGCTGGTGAGGTCGGCACAGACCACTCCCTGGAGCTCTGTAGGAACTGTGCTGAAATGGCTCTCACAGCAGCCTCTGCAAAGCCAGCCTTCCACACCCAGGTCCTCCACATCCTGCATGCCACAGAGCTGGCTTGATTTTTGGTGGATAAAATGGTAACACTTGGTGGGAGGCTTTTATTCACCAAAAATGGGAGAGGTTGAGTCAGCCTCACAGGTGTCAGAGACGCTGAGAGAGGGAGGAGGCAGGAGGTGCAGTCGAGCTGGGGTCTTCCTGAATGGGGAAGGTTCACTCTCCAGGCAGTTACAGAGCTCTTGGCTATCTCCACAGGGCTACAGGTCAAGAGGCTTGAGCACAGCTCTGACTCCCCTTTTAAGTAGAACCTGCAGGAGGCAGCCTGACTGGCTAGTTCTTGGGCACTGGGGGTCGCTCTTGGCTCACCAAAGGACCATGGCAGGGCCCTTTTTGGGCTCTAGGGGAGACTTTAAGGGGACGCCTTTGGCTAGGAGCAGAGAACTACCCTGGGGCCTTGGCCAGGTCTGTGCACTTCCCCAGCTGAGCCTCAGGCTAAGAGTGGCAGTGTCTCTGTTTCCCGCCCAGAATCAGGGCAGATGGCTCAGGGCATGCCCGGATCTTGGGCTTTAGAAAGGTATTCAGGGAATAGGTGCCCAAATTATTAGGTCTGTCTTTCTAGGCTTGGGGGAGCCTGTCTTTTCTTCCACCCCCACATTGCCTTAGCAGTACTTCAAGCCTTTTCATTTCTTGTTAGTCCTTAGAGCCACCAAAGTGGGTCTTTCTGGTTCTGGTTTTATCTCCTTCAGTCCTTCTTCAGCACTGTGGTCAGTGACATTTATTGAATGTCAAGTGCACGTCTAGTAACACTGTGCTGGCAATATGCAAATGAACAAGACCCAGCCCCTGACCCCAGAATCCGCATGGCTTGGTCAGGTAGAGAGACTGTGATAGAGAGTGGCAACAAGGTGTCTTTAGTGTTGTAGCAGCAGTGAGCTGATGCTGCTTTGGAAGCATAAAGCAAGTCACTGCAAACCCAACTGGTGAGCTGAGCTATGAAGGCAAGTAGGCATTGGCCTGACAATAAGGTAGGAAGAAGATTTTAGGCAGCAAATACCTGAGGTCACTGACCTGGCATGTCTGGTGCCTCCAGGACTTCATGCTGGATCAGGAGCTAGGCTGTGACCCGATTGGGCAGGGCCTTGGATGCCCCACTGAGTTGGCTGGAATTTTTGCTAAAATGAAAATCAAGTCTGTTTACTCCTTGCTTATAAACCTTATATTGCCATGGGACAGAGCACATACTCTGCACTGCACGGTTTGCTTACGCTATTTCCTTTTCATCGACCACCTCCTCTTTCCCTACATCCACCTGTTGAACTGTGATCCATTCTTCAACAATTATATAATTATCTTAAACCTGACCATCCCCGTGAAATTTTTCCAGGTTCCTCCAAAGGAATGTGATCTTGCCTTCTTCAGACCCTCATGGCCTCAAGGGGCTCTTGAGGATGTCTCCTTTCTGTACTTTGTATTTACAGTGGGTTCATTTTTTTCTCCATAGAGAACTGCAGGGAAGGAGCCTCCTCTACAGGCTTTGTAGGGGGTCCTGCCAATACCTTGATTTCAAACCTCTGGCCTCCAGAACTGTGAGGCAATGGATTGCTGCTGTTTAAAGCCCCCCAGGTTGCGGCACTTTGTATGGCAGCCTAGGAAAGCCAGGCAGTGCCCTCACTTCTCTACGGCTCTTGCCTGATGCACCTGAGCACTGCTCTCCGGCCTTCTGGGCCCTCACAGCCACACGCAGGCCTCGTCTGCCCAGTGGCTTCCTCTCTGCCTCGCCTGCATTCACCACCACCATGCCCACCTCTTTGCCTTGCATCAGTGATAGTTGGCCAATCTGCTATGCCATCATTTGCTCTTGTCTTAGTGTGCACTTGCTTGGGCAACAGATCTGAATTTTGACCTGGACCTTGTGGAGACTTAAAGCACTACTCCCAAGAGTGACGCTAAAAGTGGGGTTATTAGAGCTTTGCAGAATGGCAGGGCTGATGGGGGGGTGCCCCTGTGCCGAGATGGAAAGACTGGTGCTCAGTGGAAATTTGTGGAGCACCTACTTTGTGCCAGGCACTGGGCTAGGTATGGGGTGTGCCATGGTGATTAAACAGACAAACAAAGCCTGCCCCTCGGATCTTATAGTCCAGTGGGAGAGGTGGCTACTTGTTATTAATCAAAGAATCACCTAACTAGATGCCAGATTACAACTGTGATGAATATGAGAGAGAGGTACATGGTACCGTGAAATCAGGATGAAAACTGAAGACACTGGACACTTTTGTGGGTGAGATTTTTGGATTGGGATGAGAGCCTTTGGTACCTCTGCAGTCACATCTCAGCTTTTATGGATGGTAACTATACCTTGCCAATGTGAAGGGCTCTCTGCGTGCAAAGGAAATTAATTACTTCACCTGTATACTCCTTAGAGTTGTGGAAATCCCAAAGAAAAGGACCATACATTTCTTAAAAATGTACTTATTCTTTGTTTATTCACTTATGCATACATTCAACAAACATTTATGGAATGCCTTCTGTGCACCTAGCATGGGCTAAATGCTATAGACACACATTCATGTCCCTTGTCTCAAACAAGTTCTGGCCAAGACGATATGCACAAGCTGCTATAATCTAGTGCCATAATGATATAAAACAGAGGTAGGTCCAATGTGTGTGTCTCTGTAGGTCCGTAATCCTACAGACATAGGGAAATTCAAGTTCAGCCTTGAAGGTTGAGGTTAGTTGCCATAGAGAAAAGTGGAATGGAGTGCCCCACCAGGAGGGAAATCCAGCCAGCCAGATCAGCATGGCCATGGGGACATGAAGGTTCACAGAAAGTTTACAAAGTGGCTAGTGAGTCAGTCCCATGTGACCAGCATGCAAGGTGCAAGGGGTGAGGGTGTTGGGAGGCCAAGCTGAAGAAGAGCCAGTGTCCACTTGTCCTGTTCTTTCCTTTTGCTGGCATTACTTGGGTGACGTGCTGTTCTTTCCCACTATCAGATTCAAACCATTTTCCAAGGTTGTAGAACTATTTTTGGCTAAATGCTCTTCTTTTCCTTAAACAAGGTAAACTTCAGACATCACAGGGTGGGACCCCCATCCTAAGATAATACAGTGAAAAAACATGGAACATTAAGTAAAACATACATGGATTTGGAGCCTTTCTCTGTGATTTACTAGCTCTTTGGTTAAGGCAAGTTATTTATCCCCCTAAGCTTCACTGTCCTGATCAGTATAATGGCAATAAAAATCCCTACTTTATGGGACCCAGAAGACTGCCAGGCGCATAGTAGGCACTCCAAAAAATTTTTTTTCTCTGAGATCCTGTAACTGGAGAGGCCATCAGAAATGGACCAGCTGCTTCTTCAAAGGCAGAAGTCACGGTTGCTGCCAGGTGCGGGCCGAAGGACACCAGTTCCCTTTTCCGTGGTTTCAGTGTCTTTCCAGTGAGATCTCTTTACACTGAACTCGGCTGAGTCTTTGATTAGCACTGAAACCTTGTTTTCCAATTTGGACTGGTCCCCTCCTTCTAACACTGGCGGTCTCAAGATGTTCTTTGTTTCTGTTGCGAAGTGTGTGTGTGTGTGTGTGTGTGTGTACTGGAGGGAGGGGCCACAAAGAGACAAAGTGTGTTTTTAGAGCTGTAAGGAGCTGGTAGAAATTGAAAACAAGATTTTTAAGTCCCTGTGTTTATGCTTTAGAAGAGCTGTAGAAGGAAAATCTCCGTGGCCTGTTCGATATCTAAGAAGCTTTCTGCCATGTGCCTCCCAGGATTCTGATGAAAAAGCCTCCCTGCCCATTCGTGGCCTGCCTCCCTTCCTCTTCCCCTCCCTGCTCAGGGGCCTGAATTTACCGGGTGGGTGGGTGGCAGGCAGGGCTCCAGAGGAGGAGCCTTTGTGCAAGTCTCATGCCTGAATGAGAACCCCGCTTTCCAGGGTTAGCAGAGCCCAATGATCAGGGCGGATTAATCCCAAGAGGTGGTTGGTGCACAATTAACATTTTTACCTCTTAGTTTAATTAAGAAGGGGCAGGGGAATGGGTGTTAGCATGTCTAATGGGACCCTGTGGCATGTGCCGACTGCCGGAGGAGTTTCAGTTATTAGCACTTGTTGAAGACTTTCTAGATAATTAAATACCACATTAATCATTGCTCCGAATGGACAGAGAATTTTATTTCTCATCTCGACACCTCACATGGCAGGAGGCAAAGTGGCTCCCAGACCTGGTGGTACCCAAGCACCTGAGCAGGAGCTCACCCCAAACGTGCCTACTTTTAGTGATTTTTGTGGGAAAGGAAAGATTCTCCCAGACATTCGCCTTCGTTGTTCTGACAGCTGAAGCTCTCTTCACAACACATTAACATGACCTCATTAGTTTCTGCATCTACTCTTCTAACCACATAAAACGGAGTGCAGTAGGAGCCAATCATGCTAATTACATCAGATCGGTTTGCATATTCATAAACCATTTTCTGTTTTATGGACAGCAAAAATAAACACAGTATCTCTTTAATAATTTTAAGTGGGTCACTTTCAGGACTGTATCTATTTTAAATAAATTATCATATTGTTAAAGGCCACAGTCAAAAGCTATTTTTTGAGCAGCCTGAGAGGTGGGGGTGGGGGGTAGGGCACATGGAGGGGACTCAGAGAGTCAATGGGCATTAACCAATTGGTCAATTTCCAAGGTCTCTTCTGCCTTGGAAGAAAATCCAAACTTGAAAAATCGCCCTGGTTCAGTGAACAGGAGCAGTGCAGCCTCTTACTAATGACAAAATATATTCTTGTCAGAAATACGGGATTATCCAAATCACAGTCTTACGCAGCGGGAGGGCAACCCAATAACATACCAATTCCTGAGTTTTCTTGGAAGTGTTTAATTTTAGGGGCCAAGCCTGACATTCTGGCTTTTCTCAGGCAGGATGTAAAACTGGCATAATAAGAATTAGAAGTAGGAGTCAAGCCTGCAGAAACGGACCTTTATGCTCTCCTGCTTGTCTTCCTAGACAATAACTGGGGCCTGAACAGGCCCACCCATGGCCCCCTGTTCTGTGGGGACTCTTCCAGTCTAGGACCTATAACCATTAACAGGGGAGCTGAGTTGCAGATTTCCTTTCCTTTAGGGGAAGGAAAAAAAAGCTTTAAGCAACAAGGTACACAAGATTTTCAGAGAGTACTTAACATAGTTAAGAGAATAAACTGTTTTCAAGACCACCCAAAGACCTAGTTACAGGAGACAATTGATTTGATAATTACAAATAATTCCTATTCATTAAAGTAGGTCCTGGAGAACTAACATTGTCCTAATCCGATTGAATGCTATATGTATTTGAAGGTAATAAGACAGCATTTCTTTATTTAGAAACCATCCTGTAATCTAGGCATTCCACTGATATGAACCGATCTTTCTGATCATGTTTAATAGAGAGGTTGCTCTGCATTTACATGCAGTTACAACACCACATTTATTTCTAGCTCTGAATCTTGCTTCCTCTTCTCTTTGTTGTAAACACTCCTGGGAGAATTAATGTGGCATTTCTTGGTGGTAGTTCAGGCTATCCCCATTTTGTTGTTGTTTCTGAAATGTTGGTTCTGACTGAGTGGGCGTAGAAGCTGGAAAGGCTCTCATTTTCCTTAATGCTTAGGTCCCTGCCTCAGAGCTTCTTGAGGACTTTCGGTTCAACCTCCAAAAATGTTTGCGTTTATTCACCTTCACCTTGGTTCTTGACTAGGTTAGTAGACTCTGAGCACAGATGGCTGCCCCATGTTATTATCTGAACCAGAGTTGAAGCTTTTGTGTGTCAGCTGCACTGATTTTGAAATACCCTATCATTTGTGCAATATACCTTGGAATTACAGTTTATAATTTCATGAAAGCCTAACATATCTGAATGTTTACAAGTTCTATCCCTTGGGGAATATATAGTGTTCATTTCTTTTGTTTAGTCTATTTAAAGTAGGACTGGATACAAAGCAGAAGTGATTGACAAATTAATGCTCTCAGCTCCTACTCAAAAGTACTTGAATTATTAGTACAAAAAGCATGTTACAAACTGTAATAATTTTAACTCCATTTCATTGCTAAAAGCTAATAATAATGAAAACAAATGAAAATAGTAATGCAATCTAACGCTAGCCAGAATGGAAGCAGTCACAGAAGTTGGGACTCTGCAATCAGATAATTAGTTCCATTAAAACTCAGGAATGGGTGAGTCTGTTCATTTATTTTGGATTCAGTTCTGTGGGGGAAGAACAAGAGGAAAAAGAATGGCCCCTGTACAACATAAATCAGACCTAACCTTCCTTCTTTAGTCCTTCCTCCCTCCCCAGCCAAGGGACTGCCTTTCACTCCCTTAGCAGAGACGAAGGAGCTGAGGAGCTAATGGGTGGCACCAGTGAGTGGAAAGTCACCGCTGATTGCAATTAGAACAAAAGAGTCTGGAAGACTCCAATCCCACCTGCAGACTACCTCAGCCATCTTGGGGGAAGGGAAAGAGCTCTGCATGCGAGAGAAAGCCAGAGAAGCAGCCCCAAGCAGGGAACACCACGTATCAGGACCCTTGGTGTGTTAGTGAGGGTTCCCCAGAGACACAGAACCTATTCTTTATATGTAAATATTATTTATTATTATATGAATATTTATAATACAGAATAATAAATGTGCTATTTTTATTTTTATCTATGTATGTATCTATAGAGAGATTTATTATTAGGAATCGGGTCACGTGACTATGGAGGCTGAGAAGTCCCAAAATAAGCAGCTGGCAAACTGGGGACCCAGGAGAGCCGGTGGCAAGATTCTGGTCCAAGAACAAAGACTGAGAACCAGGAAAGCCAGTGGTGTAAATTCTAGTCTAAGGGCAGAATACCAATGTCCCGTGTCACTAGTCAGGCAAAGCTCCCTCTTCCTTAGGCTTTTTGTTCTCTTCCAGTCTTCAATTGATTGGCTGAGACCCACCCACCTCGAGCAGGGCAATCTGCTTTACTCAGTCTCCTGATTCAAATATTAATCTCATTCAGAAACACCCTCACAGACACACCCAGAATAATGTTTGACCAAATATCTGGGTACCCTGGGTAGCTCAGGCAATCTGACACATCAGATTAACCACCACACTTAGGATCCCTAATCTGAATTTGTCTTAGTCAATGTATCAATTATCTTTGGATGCCAAACAGACCACTACTCAGTGAGGTTCTTTCGGTCTGGGCTGTTGGCTGCTCCCTGCTGAGCTCACTCATGCAGTTGCAGCAGCGGGTAGGCTGGCTATGGCTGAATGATCCCGGATGGCCTCATTCCCTTGTCTGGGGGTCAGCAGACTGTCAGCTGGAGAAAATGGATTGTGTGTCTCTCATCATCCAGCAAGCCAGCCGGGGTGTCAGTCACACGGCTTCAGATGCAAACACTCTTTAAGTCTCAGCTGGCATCATGCTAGTTACCGTCCCTTTGGTGAAAGCAAGTCACATGGGCCCATGCTGAGTTGGTGTGGGAGGGAACTAACTAGTCAAGGGTATGGACGTAGGGATGTGGCTGACAAGTGGGAGGCCACTCTGCAGCACGCTGTCACAGTCAGTTTCCAGGTCCCCTCGATGCTCTTTGTGTGACCCAGGCATGGGGGTTGGGGCTGGGCGGATATCTGTCTGATTTTTCTTCCCAGTCTTTTTGTGGATCCTTGCCCCTAGCCTATCCTTTAAATACTGGCATTCTCTAAGATTCTGGCTCTCTCTAATGAGGGTCCTTTTGGGACACTAAGGTGCACACACAACCTGGAAACTCTGGAACATCAGAGCAGATTACTGGAGTACAGTGTGTCCGTGAGCCTCCGTGTCCTTTGAGTTGAGACCCTGTAATATATACAGGTGGTCCAGCACCTTAAAGAAGACTTCAAAATTCCCTGACAGAATGAAAGAATCAAAGATGTCTTAGGGAGTTCTAAAAGGAGCTGTTTTTACCTGAAAATTAAATTATTGCCCATAATTTAAAGAATTAAGGTATTGCCAGGTCAAGTCATCCAAGCCCAGAAGACCCATTTCTGGCCACAGCTGGATCTTGCCTTAGTGAACATGTGGCAGGACAGGAAGCCTCACTTTCACGAAGAGAAAGTCGCTGGAGCTGTTTAAGGAGGAGCTGGAGTGTCTCGAGGGAGAAGGAAGGGGTGAAAGAAGCTGGGATTTTGGTGTCCTGCTCACTAGGCCAGGAGGCAGCTTGGCGTCAAGTACTCTGTGATTATCATCCACACTCAGGAGGGTGGCCCACATGGCCGGGGGAAGCAGACTGGCTCAGTGTTTTTGGAAGTGACAATGAATGGTATCTTCCTAAGAAGTGTAAAGTTTGGGCCAAGACACTCCAGGAATCTTATCTTATCCTGGTGGCCAGGTTTGGCCGGGAGGGTCACAGGCTTTGCTGTAGCTACGGGGTTGGAACCTGCGCACAGACAGCAGCAGCCAAGAGGAGCCGCCTACAGTTCTTCCCTTGTGTGCTGTGCTGCTTCTTTCTTCAAAATTCAAATACTGTGCAGAAATGCAGGTTTATTGTTATCAATCCAATCTCGTGAAACTTGACAAATGCATTCTTATGCAGATAATTAAGAGATAATGGTTTCCCGCTGTGAAGTTTATGTCTCAGCGAAGTCAAGGGGTTTGTTCTCAAAGTATAGCTCCCTGTCCCTTTGACAACCGTCTGTGACATCCTCCTTCGTCCCCTCCTCCCCAGTTCAAACCAGCAGAGCCAATGTGGGAGATGCCCTGTGGGAATGCGAATTCTTTTCACTCAGGAGTACTGGACTGGGAACCAACAGAACTTTGGGCTTCCAGCACAGGCTTTTCTGCTTCCGCTCTGTGGGAGTCCCTCCTCACTCTGCCTTTATTTTCTCTCTTCTAACATGAGAAGAATAACTTTTGACCCTGATTCCAAAGTTGAATGGGATGCATCTGATGGCATTTGGATAACTTAAGACTATTAGTAGCATATACATATAATGTAGTCATTGGATCTCATTTCTTTACCATATATGTTGTATTTCTGAGAGCAAATATACAAATGAGCTCACAGAATAAGTTAAAATTGATTTTAAAGCATAAGAATTGGACAGCAATAAAAATAATGAAAGAAGCTTGCATCATGTGTGTTCTATCATGCTTTTCTTTTGCATGGCCCAGCAAGTTAAGCAAGCATATTATCTCTAGTACAAGGGTCAGAAACAGCCTCAGTCTTACCCAGGAGCTGCTATAACGAGGCTGGAGGTCCTCCTCTTCATTAAGCAAGTGTGAGCTTGTCATGAGAAAAGCATAAACCACGTTCTCCTAGAGGAGGTGTTAACAGGGGGATGCATTGAGAGGGGTGGGCTGGGGGGCCTGCTGGAATGATGCACAATTAAGAAGGCAGGAGGTCTTAGCATGGAAGTGCTTCATGTATCAGCAGGGTATAGATGGCTATATGGCCACCTCTGGCGGGGGGAGGTGGGGAGTATGTGGCTTCTTGGAATAATGGGAGGAGTGTCATGAAGATTCCAAGTTCATCTGCTCCAAATACTTTGTAGGTTTTTATTTCTAGGTCTCCTTTTTATTATACTGTATGTACTATGTATTATATGTATGGATTATATATATTATACATATATAATATGCTAGATAATATACTTAGAATGTCATTATTATAGGCCATGAAGGAAGATGAAAACCCCAATTTCTGCTCTGATTGTCTGGTAATTTTTAAAGTAGAGCCTGACATCAGGTGTGAACAGGGAGGCCACAGGGCTGGGAGCTGAGACCCGGGTTCTAGTCCTGGACTCTGTCTCTCACTCAGAGTGGCCTTGGGTGAGCCATTTGAACCAGGTCTTAACATGAAGCAGGCTCTTAATGGTTTCTAAAGTATCCCCCAGGCCCATATTTTATATCCTGATACTTAAGATTAGAGATGACCATCTAGTAGAACTGTGTTATTGATTACATGCTTGAAATATGTTTTTAGAATTGTATCAAAACATACTTTTCCTTAAATTTACATTTCTCCTCACATTTGTCATGTGTGTAATTAATCATTGGAAGGGAATCCATAATTCTTGAAAGCTGACTACTAGAAAGGATCTTGTACCTTAAGGAGAAAGAGCCACTGTTATTTCTCTTAATTTCTTAGCTTTACCTCACTTTTTCTTAATTTAAGGGGAAGAAGGGAAATGGAAATCAATGATTCAGATGGAGACTAACTACGCTTATATTACAAAGCTTAATGCATTAACATTAATTTTGGAAAGCAGAGGTTGTAATGTGTTTTTGAACACTAAGTTTTGCTGGAATTAGTGCTTAGAATAATTATATTTAGAAAAAGACATCTGGAGGGAAATCGCACACTTATCAAAGGTAGGCCTAACTGAGGATTATTTTTTAAGTTTTTATTTTGTGACAGGAAGGATGGGGGGTTAATAAGGAGACTTGGAACTTTCTGGGCTTATAAGAATTATATATGTGCTCTTTAAGTTAGCTTCCTCTATATTACAGAAAGAGTTACATCCTCTGGAGATAGAAGAAATATGCAAAGAACTGAAATTGGGGATAGAGGTTAAAAGAACAGTAATGTTCTACATAATAAAATTGGAGGAAGGGAGTGGGGTCTGCTCCTGGGGGTAAAGGACAGAGAAGAGAGGGAGGGGGCCGAAGGCGGAGAAGGAGAAAAGGCAGAAGGAAGCTAGGTGGCAGCCTATTAAGGAAAAGATTTCTAATAACAAATCATAATTTGTTAGCTTTGTAGGAATATAAACCATTTCCATTATCTGAAAACCTTTATAAAGTGTCTTGCACACATACAGACCTTTAGGAAGTGGGGGTTTGTTTGTATTTGCTCCTGTTACTGTTTGTTGGGGGAACCTCCTTTCGCAGGCTTTGTTTCCCTGGGGAAGGAGGGCAAGTTGTACTTAGGCCCTGAATTGATGTTACTCACTCCCCCGCCCTCCCGGTGAGTTTGGCAGAGGAACGGACTGGTCGCTCAGCTGCCCCCTCCCTTTATTCTGGGAGCTGTCTCCCCAGAGAAGCTGCACAAGGGCCACCCTAGCAGGAAAGGCAAGGGTGGCAGTTTCCTAGCCATCCTGTGACTGAGCGGGTCATCTGCCCAATCTTGGGCTTCGGTGTCGGGCAGCCCTTGTCGTCCTGTGACCAGGCCACACCCTCCAGACCAGACTTGTCAGTAATAATGCCAACTTTTCAATTCCCGGCTCTACATCTCTTCCAACTGGTCCAGAACTCAGGCAGGAAGGAGAGAGGGAGACTGGTTAGTGCCTTAGCTCCACCCACAACAGCCTGCACATTAGATGACAGTCAGTGTGTGTGGGATGAAAGACTGAACCGGTGAGTTGTTGATTCACGAGGACCAGTCTGAATACAGTGGTAAGGACAAATGAATTCAAAAAGAAGAGACTAACATTAGGTTGAATCATGAAGTTGCTGTTTTTGCAAGTCAAAAGCAGATGAATATTGGCAATTTTGGGTGATTTAACCTAATAATCCTCCAGTCCTAGGAGAGCAGTGCAGAGCCATGCTGAGTTTCCAGGGGCCTTATTCTAAAATAACCAACTTCTAGCCATTGACTGACTGGAGCAGTACAGTCATCACTGGATTGCCCGCATGGAGAGCATCATCTTATTTCCTACCATCTAGAACCAGTCATAACCCACCACTGAGCTGCTCCACCCTGAACCAAAAAAGCCTTTCCTCTTGCTCTGTACTCTCTTCACTTGTGACTTGGAGGGCAGCAGTGAGGCCCATGGAACCTCCTAGCATTTCCAGATCAAATGATCAATTCAAAACATCCCCTTGGCATTTAGCGTTAAACGATATCATACTCACCTTGTACAAAGGCTACAAAGCATGTCAGCATCAGTTGTCATTACGATCCCAGGGCAGAGGTGTTACTATGTCCATTTTACAGATAAGGACTCTGAGGTCCTAACAGCTAATGGCTCTGGAGCACAATTAGAATGACACTGTGCTAATAAGTGACTTAACTAGAATATTTCAATGCTCACGATCCTCATGACAGAGTACTACTGTTACCCCATTCTACACATGAGGAAACTGAGGCTAATTGTGGTCAAGGATATTGTCCAAAGTTACAGAACTAGTAACGGGAGGAGCTGGGATTCTAACTTAAGCACCATGAGTCTAGAACCCACTAGGCTGTTGGGTCTTTTTGTTCTCTCTCATTTGCACAAAGGGAAGTGCTCAAGGTCATGCGAATCCAATAGTAGAACTGAAACCTGAGGCTAAAACATGACACCATCATTTGCTCTCCAAGGGATATTTTATCAATCAGTATTGCCCTAAAATAAAATTTTATTTCTAACAGTTCCTTAATTCTTAGGATTGGGTGGACAATAACAATTTGTAATCAATAAATAGAAAGCATTACATAGTCTTGGTATTAATTCAAGGAGCAAAATGAAACACTATATGGAATTCTATATGTAACTTAATGGGCTATAACGTTCCTAATAAATGCAGGGGTAGGTTGAGATTTTGATTGTTCTAAGGACAATTTAGGGAAAAGGCTAGGATTTTAGTCTCAGCCCTTCCATTTATGACAAAGACTCTCTTCTCAAGCAAACTCTAGTCAGGCTCCTCTGAGCCCCCTTTATAACTAGGTCTCCACCTTGGCTTTCTGTGTCTGTCCCTGCAGAGCTAAATTTTAGCCAAATCCTGCCAAGTCAGTTTAGAGAGAATCCTTCACCCCTGGTATCTGATCAAGTTCTTTATCCCCCACCTATGATGTCTAAGTCCTTGGCCTGTCTTTAGCAAGACTCTCCCTACCCTTGACGTCATCTCTTAAGTTATTTTCTACCCAGTGACCCCCTCACTCTGTTCCTTGGCTATAAATCCCCAGCTGCCTTTCCTGTATTTGGGATTGAGCCCAACCTCTGTCTCCTATTGCAATAGTCTTGAATGAAGTCTTCTGTACTGTTTTTTAGCAAGCATCACAGAAACTGTTTCTTTAACTCTAACTACCACATTGACCTTGAGCAAGTCATGTGACCTCTTCGTACTTCACTTTCCTGAGGTGTAAAACAGGGTCAATAATTCCTGTTTGGGACCCTCCCAGTGCTTCTGGGAGAAGCAAATGGGTTAAGAAATGTAAATAATCTGTAAAAACTGTCAAAAACTGAACACACCTACGTATCATCTTTGAGAAAACTAGCAAGAACAGCCTTTATGTTTGACTCTGTTGAGGGCCTTCCCCAGGTGGTAGGGGGGAGCCCCAAGAAATGATCTGGCAAAATGGCAACTAGTAAACTGCCAGAGCACCAAACTGCACACGGGCTGCTTGGAAACCTCCTGTACCCTCTCACATGCAAACTGTTGCAGTTTCCAAACCAAGGAAGATTTCACTGCCTCTGAAAGCGAGGTGTGATTGCACATTTCCCACATGGCTTCTGACTGCACGTACCACGCAGCCTGTGTGTGTGTGTGTGTGTGTGTGTTTGTACTTGGACAGGGTGTCTGTGAAATCTAAAGGGCCATATCTCCCTCACTGCAGCTCACAACAGCCAGCGCCGTCTGGGAAACTCCATCCTGTGTTGATGTACTATAAGTTAGAGAGCATTCTGAAATTAATGTGTGAATTTGGTTGGGGTGCATTAGTGGGGAAGTCTGCTGGCTTTCCTAAGCTTTCGGGAACAGTAGCCAAGCATAAGCTGGCTGGAATCACCATTCACTTCAGCTCTGCCAGGGGACAATCATCTAGCCAGGAGGCACTTTTTGGGAAATTGTTTTAAGAACAGTTACATGTGAGGCCATTGTTGCTATTACTGTTATTGTTGTGGTCGTTGTTTAGTAGAGTAATATTGTAAGTGGGTTTTGGCAACTGTTTAATCTTACTCTGTAAAGGTTTTACAGCTAAGACTGATTTTTCAGAATCTGATTTAAGAGACAAGGCAATTCTTCCTTCTTTCCTTCCTTCCCTTCCATGTCTCTGCCTGTTCTTTCTCTTTCCTGATAAAACACAATTGATCTCACATTCTTTCTTTAGGTTAAATGGCCCAAATTACATCTGGATTCTAAACTGGGATAAGGCTGTGAACCTTCAGCTAATTTCGCTATTCCTAGTTATGTTCAAAAGCTAGAAAAGTGGGCCAAAGTGATGCGTGAGCCAACACTTTCAATGGGAAAGGACGGTGGCACACTGGCGCCGGTCACTAGAGCTCAGATGCTGGGAGAAGAGCCTCTCTTAGCCCCACTGGCTTTGTGGGAGTGTGGCCAGCGGTTCCCCCGGTTTTGTACTGCTTTTGTGACCCCTTTGTATCCAAGCCTGAGGACCCTGGGAAACACAGTTACACATATCAAGGCAGAGGCTGCCCAGGTGGACTTTAGAGATGCTAATTTGTGTGAGGGTTTGTGGTTGATTGACAGGCGGCAGAACAATAACCCCGGAAACGTGACTGAGCCAGGCTTGCGCTGAGGCTCGAGGGCCTCAGGGACGGAAAGGCTTCTAACCAGGTTTAGGTTCCTGGGAAGCTGATGCTTGGTTACACTTCAGATATCTGCAGTGAGAACTGAGCAAGTAAGAACTAAGTAATTTAAACATTTTAAAACCAGAGGCATCATTAGGAGGTCCCTGCAATGAAATGCAGCATTTCGTATGTGGGAGAATTTTTCTGGAGAGAAGTGGCATAGTTTTCTTTAGATTTTTGAGATTCCAAAATGTTTTAAAACCACAGGGCCTGGGTCTCTAGGGTGCAGGCTATCTCAGGGAGGAACAGGTCTGAATTATCAAATCTAGGTGGATATGAAGCCCCCCACGACTCTGTTCAATCTCCTCCCCCTCAATACCCTCAGCCTCCTAAATGCTGGCATTCTTCACTGACCCTTTTTAGTTCTTACTCTTCCCTAAAAACCCCCCTCTCCTGTTTCAGTGACATTAATCTCCTAGATTTCCTTTTCTTTTCCCATTTCCTTGGTTCACCCTTTAAATGTCAGTCTTCTCCACGACACCTTTCCTGCTCTCTCCTGTTGACTCTGTACAGGTGCTCTAAGTGGCCCTGTGCCCGATCCCATTCCCTCCCCCTTTGCCTAGCGGTACTGTCTAATCCAGCCACATTTTAATATTAAATATTAAATAAAATTAATATAAAGTATTAACTGAATTAAAATTTCAGTTCCTCACTCACACTAGCTGGATTTCAAGTGCTCAATAGCCAGGTGTAGCTAGTGGCTCCCGTATCTGTAGATTATAGAACATTGCCATCATTACAGACAATTCTATTGGACAGCACTGGTCTAGCTAGCTCCTATGTGGCTTCTGAAATTTAGCCTGTGTCTCCTCCTCCAGGGAGCCTGTCCAGTGTAGGCTAGACATTCCTCTGCAGTGCAACCCTGTATTTGCCTCCATTACACTGTACCATGAGACCCATTGACTTCTATGGATTTCCATCATCCTGTAGGTTTCCTGAGGACATGGACCATATCAACTTGACTCAGTATCACCAACACCCAGAACAGTGTCTACAGAAAATAGGCACTTAATAAGTGTTTGCTGAATGAATGAAGTTGTGACGAGCTAAGCTGAGCAGCATAACCATGGTCCTCCAATCTATCCTCACCTAAAGCTAGTTAGTTGGTGGAGTATGTAGGTGACAGGTGGCCTGCTGTGGGAGAGAGATGAGGCTGTTATCCCAGGACTGGAGGGGGAATGAGAGAGGTCCTTATAGTCCTTTGGTTAGTGCAGTGGAGGTGGCCAAAGACAACTCTTGAGTACTTTGGGCTTTCTGTGCATATAATCACGATCTGAGATTCAAGCCAGTGTGGCTTCCTTCTCTCCTGCCTAGGCAATTCATATGCTTAGAGAGTCATGGAACTGTAGAATTGGAAGAGACCTTACAAGTAATGCAGCTCAGACCTTTACCCAGTGAATTAATCTCCTCTGCAGCAGGGGTCTCCACTTAATCACATGCAGCGACAGGGAACACCCTTCCTCCTGAGTCAGGCTATTTCATTTCCAGGGAGCTCTTTCAGTGGAAAGTGTTTTTTAATATAGAACTGCAATCTGCCTCCTTGTATCTGTAGTTCTGGTCCTATCTCTACCTTCTGATGCACAGAGAATATATCTGTCCCTCTTCTATGGTTAAAAGCAACCTGTGGGTACAGACATTTGTTCCTTCCTCCAAGGACCACTGGAATTTCTAGATTGGGCACCTTGCGGGTAGTTAGTTTTATTAAACCAAATTATTCCACAGCTTCCTACTTGTTACAAATTCACACAGATGAAGATGGCACACTTTTCTTGTCATGGAAAGGCAATATAATATTTACCCCTTCAGTGCTTTTTATGTATAAGAACTGAAATAAGTTTTTGGCTGAGGTGCAAGGTCCAGGGAGGGAGCTGCCAGGACAAGTGAGTCATTCCCCCTTGACAGGGACCCTGGGAGGAGAGTAGATGTGGGATGGATAATCAGCACTGCCCAAGTGGAGACAGGTATGTCAACACCTCAGCGTTCACATTCCATTATTTACAGAATATAATACTGATACATGCCATTCATGATCATAGCATCAACAACAGCCAACCTCCACTTAGGACTTTCCATGAGACAGGCAGGGGTTTAAACACTTTATATATTTTATCTTCTATAACAATCCTATGTGATAGGTCCTATTATTATCCCCACTTTGCAGATGAGAAAACTGAGGCACAGCAAGTGAATGTTCTCAATCTTGATTGGTTAGTTTCCGTCTCCCATTATGCACGTGATTCCCTAGGCTTGTCACGTGCATGAAATGTATCATGGTCTAACAGATCACACAGACCGTCAGCTGACAATCCTCAAGTCCCTGAAGTCTTCACAGCAGCCCTGTGAGCATAGGTAGGGTTTATTCACTCCATTTAATGGATGAGAAAATCAAAGCTCAGAAGAATTAGGAAACTTGTCCATCACAGCTTCTAAGTGATGATAACTAGAACCCTTAACAAGAATTTCTAGACTCCTAACCTGGTGCTCTTCCCACTATGCCATCACACTTCCCCCAGCTGAAAGCAGGAATCCGTCTTGTGATGTGATCATTTACAACGATGTACTTCACACCTGTATTTCATTCCCTTGCTGAGGTAGTAGGACAGCACCTTTGCCCTATTGTGGTAAGTATAAGGAGCTGGTGAGGCTGGGTCAAAGACATAAACTTTCTTCTACCTTTATGCCCAGGATTTTCTGAAGACTCTGACCTACTCCAGGACAGGACCAGCAAGGCAGAGCATGGTCCCGAGCATATCCAGAGCAGCCTCTAGCAAAGGCTTTGCTTCGATGGAAGGCACATTCAGGGCCCCCTGGACAGGTTGTGGACTGATGTCTGAGCTCCTTCCTTTCAGAGCTCCATCATCCCAGTTCCGTACACCTGCTTCGGGTTGTCCTCCCAGGCCCACTGCTCTTCCACAAGCCCTATTGAAGATCTCCAAATAGGGGATTTCACACAGAGCTGGGGAGATGGTTCTAGAGTCATGGAGAGGGCCTTAAGATCCCTTTGAGGTCCTCTTTTGCCTCCATCTCTCTGTAAGCATGGACAAATAATTTATTGACCTTGTGCTTTAAATTTCTCCAAACTGAGACAAAGCCCATAATCTGCCTTTCTCACAGGGCTGCTAGGAGGTTCAAAGGGATAGAATTTTCATTTGTTCATCCATTTATTCATTCAGCAGGTGTGTATTAGGTGTCAGCTGGGTGCCAGGCACTCGTAGGTGCTGAAGCTACATCAGTGAGCAAAACGAAGTCCAGTCTTCATGGAGCCTCCCTTCTGGAGGGGATGGCAGATGAAAACCCATAAAGTAGGAAAAATAAATCCAGATGGGGGATATAATGTGACAGGAGTGCTGTTTTAGAAAGGGCGGACTGAGAAGACTTCTGCAAGGAAGTTACATTTGCACAAAAAACTAAACGAAGTGAAGGAGCCAGCCTGCAGCCAGGGAGAGAACTGTTTCCAGCCAGGGAAGAGCGAGGGCCAAGGCCCTGAAATGGGAATATGCTTGACCTGTTTAGGCACCCCCAGCAGGCCAGTGTGGCCCGAGTGCTAGGATGGAAGGTAGGAATGAGGTCAGACAGAGAGCCTGAGGCCAGATCACACAGATTCGTAGAATTCAGATTATTTCAATATAGGGATGATCTGAAGCCCAGGTGGCCTCTGAACACTGGGTCCCACACACTCTGGCCAGCCCAGGCTAGATCAGAAGATTATGGCCAACAACGGATGGGGATTCTTGGGGTGATTTGAAACCTTAGGTGGGATCCTGAGTGTAGCCCTAGCAACTAGTTCTTACAGAGAATTAGGGTCCAGTTCCAAGCTTGGGGTAGGATTCAGGTATGGGCTCAGGGATCCAGCAGGGCATGGGTGGACCACTGGCCTGGTAGCAATCTGAAACCAGGTACAGCTTCTGTGCCAGTCACTGCAACAGATCTGTCCAGGGAAGCAGAGTCCTTCTTGAGCAGGGCTATGCTTGGAGCCCAGGGATCCTGTCCACTTTGATTGCTATGGCACAACCACAGAATAAATGGAAGAACCTCTCCTTAGAATCTCAAGGCACAGTCCGGCCCAATCTGATGAAAGAAATTGGTAATGTGTGTTCTGGGGAAGTCCCTGTTCAAGATTAGCCTGGTCCTGGAATTCTGACCTGAATCCTATGCTTCTGACTTAGTATCTTGACTTCTTTGTTTTGCTGGCTTTCTAGGCAGGCCTATTTGTAATTTCTCCATTTTCCCACCCTAGAGGGGCTCGGCAGATCTTGAACTTATATGCCCCTACTCCTGGAACACCAGGGACACACAAAGGCCCTGGTTAGGTTCCTGAGGCCTAGGGCTGGTTACTGCGGTCAGCTTATACCGGTGTTGCTGGCATGAGGACTGAGAGGGGCCTCGGGACTTAGGCTGATGAGCAATCTGGAGTTCCGTGAAATGCCTAGGACATCCTGCATATTACGCGTGGTGCTTTACAGTTTACAGAAACTTTCGTATGCCTTAAGAAGAAACTGAGGTATAATTGACATACCATAAAACTCAACCATTTCAAATATACAATTCCGTGCTTTTTAATATAGTCATGAGGTTGTGCAATCATCATTTCTAGCTAATTACAGAATATTATTTCCATCACCCCCAAAAGAAACCCTGTATCCTTTAGCTGTCACTCCTCATTTCCCCTTCCCTCCAGCCCAACAACCACTAATCTACTTGATGTTTCTGTGAATTTGCCTTTTCTGAGCATTTAATATAAATAGAAACATACAATATGTGGCCTTTTGTGTCTTGCTCACAGCGTGTATCAGTACTTCATTCTTTTTACAGCTGAATAATGTTCCATTATAAGGATATACTACATTTTGTTTATCTACTTATCAGTTGATGGACAATTTGGGTTATTTACACTTTTTGGCTGTTATGAATAATGCTGCTGTGAACATTCATGTACAAGTTTTTGTGTGGACAAATGTCTTTGATTCTCTTGGGTATAATTGCTAGATCATGTGGTAACTCTATCCTTGACGTTTTGAGGAACCACCAAACTGTTTTCCATAATGGCTGCACCATTGTACATTTTTTCCCAGCAGTGTATGAGTATCCCAATTTCTCCACATCCTCCCCAACATTTTTAATTGTCTTTTTGATTATAGCCATCCTGAGGGTGTGAAGTGGTATCTCACTTTTGATTTGAATATCTCAATGACTGATGATTTCAGCATCTTTTCATTTGTTTGTTGGTCATTTGTATATCTTCTTTGAAGAAATGTCTTTTCAAATTCTTTGCTTGTTTTTTTAATTGAGTTATTTGTCTTTTCCTACTGAGTTGGAAGAATGCTTCATATATTCTGGGTGCTATACTCTTATCAGATATAAGATTTTCAGATATTTTTCACCAATTCTGTGGGTTGTATTTTTACTTTGTTCATAGTGTTCTTTGAAGCACAAAAGTTTTTAGTTTTGATTAAGGCCAATTTATCTATTTTTTTCTTTTGTTGCTTGTGCTTTTTGGTGTCATAGCTAAGAAACCATTGACTAATCCAAGGTCAAGAAAATTTATGTACATATTTTCTTCTAAGAGTTTTATAGTTTTAGCTCTTACATTTATGTCTGATCTATTCTGAGGTAATTTTTGTATATGGTGTGATGTAGGGGTCCAAACTCATTCTTTTGCATGTGAATATTCAGTCATCCCAATATCATTTATTGAAAAGACTATTCTTTGCTCAGTGAATTGTCTTGTACCCTTGTCAAAATTCCATTGACTCACATGCATTTTTAAAGATGGTTCCTCAAAATAGACAGCAATGCATTCATCTTAGGAGACTTCAACACACCACTCACTCCAGAGGACAGATCAACCAGACAGAAAATAAGTAAAGACACAGAGGCACTGAACAACACACTAGAACAGATGGACCTAACAGACATCTATAGAACTCTACACCCAAAAGCAACAGGATACACATTCTTCTCAAGTGCACAGAGAACATTTTCAGAATAGACCACATACTAGGCCACAAAAAGAACCTCAGTAATTTCAAAAATATTGAAATCCTACCAACCAACTTCTCAGATCACCAAGGTATAAAACTAGAAATAAATTTTAGAAAGAAATCAAAAAGGCTCACAAATACATGGAGACTTAACAACACTCTCCTAATTAATCAATGGGTTAACGACCAAATCAAAACAGAAATCAAAGAATATATGGAGACTAATGACAACAACAACACAAAGCCACAACTTCTGTGGGACGCAGCAAAGGCAGTTCTAAGAGGAAAGTATATTGCAATCCAGGCCTATTTAAGGAAGGAAGAACATTCCCAAATGAATAGTCTAAAGACACAATTACTGAAATTGGAAAAAGAAGAACAAATGAGGCCCAAAGTCACCAGAAGGAGGGACATAATAAAGATTAGAGAAGAAATAAATAAAATTGAGAAGAATAAAACAATAGAAAAAATCAATAAAACCAAGAGCTGGTTCTTTGAAAAAATAAACAAAATAGATAAACCCCTAGCCAGACTCATTAAGAGAAAAAGAGAATCTACACACATAAACACAATCAGAAATGCGAAAGGAAAAATCATGACGGACCCCACAGAAATACAAAGAATCATAAGAGAATATTATGAGAATCTATATGCTAACAAGCTGGAAAACATAGAAGAAATGGACAACTTCTTAGAAAAATACAACCTTCCAAGACTGACCAAGCAAGAAACAGAAAAACTAAACAGACCAATCAACAGTGATGAAATCGAATTGGTAATCAAAAAACTACCCAAGAACAAAACCCCTGGGCCTGATGGATTCACCTCTGAATTCTACCAGACATATAGAGAAGAAATAACACCGATTCTCCTTAAAGTTTTCCAAAAAATAGAAGAGGAGGGAATACTTCCAAACTCATTCTATGAAGCCAGCATCACTCTAATACCAAAACCGGGCAAAGACCTCACCAAAAAAGAAAATTACAGACCAATATCCCTGATGAACGTAGATGCAAAAATACTCAACAAAATATTAGCAAACCGAATTCAAAAATACATCAAGAGGATCATACACCATGATCAAGTGGGATTCATCCCAGGGATGCAAGGATGGTACAACATTCGAAAATCCATCAACATCATCCACCACATCAACAAAAAGAAGAACAAAAACCACATGATCATCTCCATAGATGCTGAAAAAGCATTTGACAAAATTCAGCATCCATTCCTGATTAAAACTCTCAACAAAATGGGTATAGACGGCAAGTACCTCAACATCATAAAGGCTATATATGACAAACCCACAGCTAACATCATACTTAACGGCGAGACGCTGAAAGCTTTTCATCTAAGATCGGGAACAAGACAAGGATGCCCACTCTCTCCACTGTTATTCAACATAGTACTGGAGGTCCTAGCCACAGCAATCAGACAAAACAAAGACATACAAGGCATCCAGATTGGTAAAGAAGAAGTCAAATTGTCACTATTTGCAGATGACATGATACTGTACATAAAAAACCCTAAAGATTCCATTCCAAAACTACTAGAACTAATATCTGAATTCAGCAAAGTTGCAGGATACAAAATTAACACACAGAAATCTGTTGCTTTCCTATACACTAATGATGAACTAACAGAAAGAGAAATCAGAAAAACAATTCCATTCACAATTGCATCAAAAGAATAAAATACCTAGGAATAAACCTAACGAAGGAAGTGAAAGACCTGTACTCTGAAAACTACAAGACACTCCTAAGAGAAATTAAAGAGGACACTAACAAATGGAAATGCATCCCATGCTCTTGGCTAGGAAGAATAAATATTGTCAAAATGGCTATACTACCTAAAGCAATCTACAGATTCAATGCAATCCCTATCAAACTACCAACAGCTTTCTTCAATGAACTGGAACAAATAATTCTAAAATTCATATGGAACCACAAAAGACCCCGAATAGCCAAAGCAATCCTGAGAAGGAGGAATAAAACAGGGGAATTACACTCCCTGACTTCAAGCTCTACTACAAAGCCACAGTAATCAAGACAATTTGGTATTGGCACAGAAACAGACCCACAGACCAGTGGAACAGAATAGAAAATCCAAACATTAACCCAAACATATACAGTCAATTAATATTTGATAAAAGTGCCTTGGATATACAATGGGGAGATGACAGCCTCTTCAGCAGCTGGTGTTGGAAAAACTGGACAGCTACATGTAAGAGAATGAAACTGGACTACTGTCTAGCCCCATACACAAAGGTAAACTCAAGGTGGATCAAAGACCTGAATGTAAGTCATGAAACCATAAAACTCTTAGAAAAAAACATAGGCAAAAACCTCTTGGACATAAACATGAGCAACTTCTTCATGAACATATCTCCCGGGCAAGGGAAACAAAAGCAAAAATGAACAAGTGGGACTATATCAAGCTGAAAAGCTTCTGTACAGCAAAGGACACCATCAGTAGAACAAAAAGACATCCTACAGTATGGGAGAATATATTCATAAAAAGCATATGTGATAAAGGGTTGACATCCAAAATATATAAAGAACTCATGCACCTTAACAAACAGAAAGCAAATAATCCAATTAAGAAATGGGCAGAGGACATGAATAGACACTTCTCCAAAGAAGAAATTCAGATGGCCAACAGGCACATGAAAAGATGCTCCACATCGCTAATCATCAGAGAAATGCAGATTAAAACCACAATGAGATATCACCTCACACCGGTGAGGATGGCCAACATCCAAAACACAAACAACAACAAATGTTGGCGAGGATGTGGAGAAAAGGGAACCCTCCTACACTGCTGGTGGGACTGCAAATTAGTTCAACCATTGTGGAAAGCAGTATGGAGGTTCCTCAAAAAACTCAAAATAGAAATACCATTTGACCCAGGAATTCCAGTCCTAGGAATTTACCCTAAGAATGCAGCAGCCCAATTTGAAAAGGACAGATGCACCCCTATGTTTATTGCAGCACTATTTACAATAGCCAAGAAATGGAAGCAACCTAAGTGTCCATCAGTAGATGAATGGATAAAGAAGATGTGGTACACATACACAATGGAATATTATTCAGCCATAAGAAGAAAACAAATCCTACCATTTGCAACAACATGGATGGAGCTAGAGGGTATTATGCTCAGTGAAATAAGCCAAGCCGAAAAAGACAAGTATCAAATGATTTCACTCATATGTGGAGTATAAGAACAAAGAAAAAATACTGAAGGAACAAAACAGCAGCAGACTCACAGAACCCAAGAACGGACTAATAGTTACCAAAGGGAAAGGGACTGGGGAAAATGGGCGGGAAGGGAGGGATAAGAGGGAAAAAGGGGCATTACGATTAGCAGATGTAATGTTGGGGGGGCACGGGGAGGGCAGTACAACTCAGAGAAGACAAGTAGTGATTCTATAGCATCTCACTACGCTGATGGACAGTGACTGTAATGGGGTTGGTGGGGGGGACCCGATGAAGGGGTAGTTTAATAATCGTAATATTGCACATGTAATTGTAAATTAATTATAATAAAATAAATTATATTAAAAAAAAAGATGGTTCCTCACTTCATTGTAAATCAACTTTTTAGGATCAAAATTATCCTAAAATTTTGCATGCCCTGCAAGTAGCACAGGCCCTTGCACATAGTAGATGCATAAAAATCGTTGACTGTAGTCAAACTGAAAAAGCCTGTGATATAAACATATTTAGACACTCTGAGCCATTCCATATCTAGGGAGTTCCATGAAATGGAGAGAGGTGATTTTTCTCCCAGGTTCCTGCTCTTCAACTGACCCTGTTGAGCATTACCATTTTTACCAACTACCTTTCTGATTTATCTTATAGTTGTGATTCTGTCTGCCTCCTGGGGACTCAGCAAGCAGGTAAACCTTAACTCCTCTTTATACCTGAGGAAGGTACTCTGAAACTCTGATCCACATCACTGTGCTGCAGGCTGGTGTATACATCTCTTTGTGGGTTATTGGGGTGGCCTTTTATGTTCAACCTTGTATGTGCACAGGTGCTTTCCAGCATTCCCTAGCCCTGTCTTGACAACACAATGCGATGACATTAAAGATAGGCTTGCAAAGTAGAACATGCTGGTATTCCCACTGCCTGGAGCAAGTGTCTTCATTTTGCCATGGCCCTTTCCAGTCATTTGCAGCATGCATACATGTTTTTTTTTGGTATTTGCCAGTACAGTTAAAATTCTATGGCCTGATTTTTCACTTTGTTTTCATAATATTTCCCATGTCTCCACCTGGCCCTAATATTACACATTTGTAAGACTTCACTGTGTCGATATGCCATTCCCCTTTCTGAGCATTCAGGCTTTTTTCCCCTGGCTTTTAAGAAACAGCCTTTAAAATACAGAAACAACTCCTAGGAATTTACCCTAAGAATGCAGAAGCCCAGTTTGAAAAAGACATATGCACCCCTATGTTTATCGCAGCACTATTTACAACAGCCAAGAAATGTAAGCAACCTAAGTGTCCATCAGTAGATGAATGGATAAAGAAGATGTGGTACATATACACAATGGAATATTATTCAGCCATAAGAAGAAAACAAATCCTACCATTTGCAACAACATGGATGGAGCTAGAGGGTATTATGCTCAGTGAAATAAGCCAAGCCGAAAAAGACAAGTATCAAATGATTTCACTCATATGTGGATTATAAGAACAAAGAAAAAAACTGAAGGAACAAAACAGCAGCAGACTCACAGAACCCAAGAACGGACTAATAGTTACCAAAGGGAAAAGGACTGGGGAGGATGGGTGGGAAGGGAGGGACAAGGGGGAAAAAGGAGCATTACGATTAGCAGATGTAATGTTGGAGGGCACGGGAAGGGCTGTACAACTCAGAGAAGACAAGTAGTGATTCTATAGCATCTCACTACACTGATGGACAGTGACTGTAATGGGGTTGGTGGGAGGGGCCTGATGAAGGGGGTAGTTTAATAACCATAATATTGCACATGTAATTGTAGATTAATGATACCAAAATAAATTATTTAAAAAAAAAATAAATAAAAATAAAATATTAAAAATAATCAAAAAAAATAATAAAATAAAATACAAAAACAAAAACAAGCCATGCCCCGCTCTCCTGGACCACAATTCCTATTCAGATAAATGATGGAAGGCTTGGTGGTCACAGGCTAAATGGACCCCAAGTGACTGGAGACTGGCTATGCTGATTCAAGGAAGGATATGTATGAAAAGTCATCCCAGACCTCTGTGTCTCCATGAAATATGAGATCAAGCAGTTGGCTCATGTGGCCTAAACACTTTCAACTCCTAGAAACGTAATCAGAGTCATTGGTGGTTCAGTTAGTGAATTGTGAGAATCTGAACAACATGGAGAAGGAGAAAGAGAACAAGCTAGAGTAGGAAAAGGAGAAAGACAAGCAAGGAGCCACTCCTATAGGGAGGGGAACATTGCCAGCAACTCTGCTTGTCTCTCAGAATGATCATCTGGTGGTTTGAAAAAGACCTCCACTTTAGTGAATCTAAGAGTATCTTGCACACAGGATTATCAGCCAACCCTGTGTGTAAAGCAGTGGACCAGGTCCTGGAGAAATCCAGCCGGAAGAGAAAGGGAAATTCTTCTGGAAGTTGAAGGAGTGAGAACACACGCAGAAAGATGCTGTTGGCCTGATAGTGAAACTCATTTGTACGTGGCTGCATTCCCCTAACTTCCTTATCTGGAGGCCCCACGTCTCTGCTAAACTCTCTCTCTGAGCTGGGTCTGCAGGGAGCTGGGATGCAAGAGCAACTGCTATGCCCACGCAATTAAACAAGAATGCTCCGATCTGACAGTTCCACTGTGAAAGTTTTCAAATAGTGTTGGGAATGTTTACATAATTGTTCAAAAGAGGCTTTTTCAATGTACCTGTTTACATGCTTTACTTTTGGAAATTCTTTCAGCAATCAGGCCTTGGAGGGCTCTCAGCCTCTACGTGCCACCCTTGATTGCAGAGGGAGGAATGAAAGGCCTGTCAGTGAATTGTTGGGAAAACATTCCCTAACAAATGCCCTCTAATGAGGGGGTGCTGAGAGCAGAGGGGAAGAGCTGGGGGGCCGGGAATGGGACGGTGGAGGTTTTGTTGTGGAGCCTTTTGGTGAAGGGAGCTCCAGACACCATGCCTTTGTGTGCAAATTTCCCACTGGGGCCAAGCGACTTTCCACAATTTAATTAAGTGGCTTTAGAGTAGTCCCGGAGTTGGCCTAACAAGCTACTCTTATTGAATGAAAGATTTGTCCCCAGCACTGGGGGCCCGGCTGGAAACAAAGTGGGCAGCAGTTACAGCTGGCTCCGGCCGATTTAAGTGCTTGCACGGCCGCCTGCCTAGGAGTGGCTGGGGTAGACGGCTGCAGCGGCTGGCATTGGTCCTTCTGGGACTTGTCTCACCTAGCTCACAGCCAATATGCCAGCCATATGCCCAGGATCACAACCAAATCAGCTCCATCAGGCCTGGCAAAGAGGCATTTAAATTGCTAATATTGTACCAGGGAGGGATGACAGCCCTGCCAAGGATCAGCTCTGTAGGATCCATAGGGACAAACCTGGGAGGTTCGGAAAGAGCCGCAGTGAGAAACACTAGAAGCTGGCTGTTAGGAGGCGGAAGAAGTGGGGATCCTTAGCAGAGGGACATGGGGAGAAACCATGGGGGGCAGTGTACTCAGGATGTGGCATCGGAGCTGGTGGGCCGCCTGGGGCCCCTTTCTCATCCATTATTTCTGATAAAGGCCCAGCTGGAGTTTCCATAAGGCTGCTTTGCAGGGGGAGGCATCTCCCTCACCTTAGAACAAAACGGGTTTTCTAGAACGACCACACAAAAAAAAAAATTATGGTGCAGGCTGGGTAGAAGAAGGGAGGGCCAGCCCTAGCTGTGAAATGCTCCCTCAGCTCTACTTGTTGAGTAACCCTGTATTTGGCCACTGTCCATCCAGTAGGTTTGGGATCTGGGGTCTTTCATAGCCACTTTCCAGTGGAGGGTTCACTGAATGTTTTTCTCTGACTGTATTTTTAGAAAAAATTATGATGACAGTTGTTAGGTCTCAGGCAGGCAGGCAGCACATTCCATTACAAAGTTAGCATGAAATCAATATGTAAATAACCCTTTCTAACTGGCAGCTATTTTTGAAGGCAGAACGCACCTGATGTTGCAGGTTTGTTCCAGTTTACTTTAAATACCTCTCCGTCCTCTGGGTCTTCGAATGTGCTCACATTCAAAAGATCTTTCCTCTTTTTCACTTGATCTTTGCTTCATGCTGGAGAATGGTAATGCCACCACGAGCCTTGTCCTCAAACCTCCTCCATCCTTTAATAATCAGATCAACAAGACCTGCTGCAGGCTGGGAGTGTTAGTTCCCCTTCGGCACGGTCATTTTTCAAAAGCATGGATTGCTCCAGGAAGGGAAGGGGCGGCAGAAGCCTTGGACAGACACGGAAGGAGTTAAAGGAGAGAGAAAGCCCGAGAGGCTGAGATCAGGGTTGAATCCAAAATTCAGACAGTCAGCGCCAAAACGCACAGAAGTTACTGTTAGAATATAAAAGGTCAGAGGATCCCGGCCATGGGAGGAACCAGGTTACAGCTGTGGCTCTAGCTCAACAGGAAGAAACAGGTCTGGAGGTACTCCTGAGGGAGTAAGGAGCCCAAAGGTCTTTGAAAAGTCCCTCCTCAATAGTGACAGTTTTTATAGTTGTTTGACTTTTAAGTAGCTGTGCTCTGTGCATATGTACTAAAAACAGAAATACTTCTACAGTGTTCAGTGTCAGGCATGGATGGTGCCTGAAAGCCCACTATGGCATGTGGAGTGTGTGTGTGTGTGTGTGTATGTGTGTGCTTCCTTTCTGAATTCAAAGGGGTGGTGAAGTTCAAGCAGGGACCTGGTAATAGTAATGATTGCTACAATTAATTGAGCACCTTCTATGTGCCACACCCTGTTCTGTGAGGGTTATGGGCTTTAACAGTTCTGAAGTCTTATTGTTGAGCTGAATCCACCTTCCTGTAACTTATGCCCCATGACCTTACACCCCAAAGCTTCATCTTCCATTAGAATAGTCCTCAAGACATGTGGTATCTCTCTCTCAGGCTACTCTTCTCCAGGCTGAATACTTTCCATTCTTCCATAGTTGGAGTTCTCTCCCCCAAGTAGATTTCATCAGGCCCAATTGCTGCCTCCACGTCCTTGCCATTTGGTGAGTCTCTGGAGGGAATCAGAGTCAGATATTCCTTTTGAGACTTTTTTAGTATCTAAATACAAAAGGAGTATCTCCTGGCTGAAAAGGGTACATTTGGGGTGAAGCTTTAACTTTCTTAGTTCATGGAGCTCTGCACTTCTATTGTGTAAGGGTGGTCAGGTGAACTAGCAATTTGCCCTGTTATCTCTGGGCCCATTGGACCACTGTGGATGGGGAGTTATTACCTGAAAGCCCTATTTCCACTTGGTGTAAAGAAAGATTTTCTAATGAAAAAGAAGCATACAATGGAGGGCAGTGCTTTAAGTGGTAATGAGTGTCCTGAAAACTGGAGATGTCTCAGCAAAGGTGGGAGTTGTAGAAGCCACTTGTCCACTGAGTAGAGTCTTCCACAAATGGCTCCTAAGGCAGCTTCCGACTCTGGGATTCTGGTTTCTCACTCACACATTTACTGAACCAGCTGCAAGGTGCTCTGAGGGGATTCACACTTGGTATGAATAATGGGAAGAGGAACTATTTTTTTTATTGCAGCAAAATACACATAACATAAAATTTACCATCTTAACCATTTTAACTATATAGTTCAGTGGCATTAACTACATTCAGATTGCTGTGCGGCCATCACCACCCTTCATCCATAGAAATCCTTTCATCTTGCAGAACTGAAATTATATCCATTAAGTGACAACTCCCCATTTTCCATTCACCCCATCCCTGACAACCACCATTCTACTTTCTATCTCTATATATCTGACTATCTTTATGTACTTCATATAAGCAGAATGATACAGTATTTGTCCTTTTGTGTATGGATTATTTCACTTAGCATATTATTCAACCATGTTGCAGCATATGTCACATTTTCTTTCCTCTTTTAAGACTGAAGAATATTCCATTATATGTCCACATCACATTTTGTTCATCCATTCATCCATGGATGGACATGTGGGTTGCTTCCACCTTTTGGCTATTGTATGCTCCTTGAAAATCATTTGATCAAATAGACAATGGTTTATTTCTGGGGGTTCTATTGTATTCCATTCCATTGGTCTGTACATCTGTCTTTATGCCAGTACCATACTGTTAGCTTGGCAGTCAGTTTTGAAATCAGGAAATGTGAGGCCTCCAATTTTGTGCTGCTCCTTCAAGACGATTTTGGCTATTTGGTGTCCCTTGAGAGTCCATATGAATTTTAAGATAAAGGAACTAATGTTTATTGAGTAGGTACTGTCTCTTAAGCATAGTTGGTAATGCAAATAGGATGTTGGAAAGAAGTAAGCCTTGCCCTCTAAGAGGAGTAGCCTTGTTAGAAAAGGTAAGATGTAACAAATAAATGTGACACAGAAGCAGACATGTGCCTTAAGCATGTGTGTGTTATGAAAGGGCAGAGAAGGGAGGAAAAACTGAAGCAAAATACTGCAGACTACTTTTAGAAAGAAAAGCTGTGGTCCCGGCTCCGTGGTTATGGGGGCGGCAGCGTCTCTCCGTGAGGAGGCGTGACATCCTGACGTCAGCGTTCACAAAGGTCCGAGAAGTCTTGTCCTCGGCTGGTGCCAGCCTCAGAAGCTCGGGGAGTTGACAGTGCAGCTGCATCCCGTGGTCCACTCTTCCCCCTTGGGGTGCCAAGTGGACAGAGATGGAGATAGAGATGCTCAGGGCTGCTGTAAACAGATCTGGGGACAGTTTTAACCACATCAGCTGTGTCATCAAGAAATGGACAGTGACTCAGATAAAGGCCGCTACCGTGAAGTACAAGGTATATGAAGACTCTGGCATTCCCCTCCAGCTGAGTTATCCAAGAAAGGGCCCACGGAGATGGCATCTGGTGTGTCGTCTTCTCCTCCAGCTGCCCCTCCACCAAGCAGCTCCAGTGTCCCTGAGGCTGGGGTCCTCCCATAAGGAAACAGAATGCTGATGTGACTGACACTCAGTGTCTGAACGACTCTGACACCAACAGTGACCTGGTGGATATTGAAGGGCTGGGAGAAACTCCTCCATCCAAGAAACTCACCTTCAACCAGGACAGCCTGACCCTGGATTCTGGCCTTCTCATGACCTCTGATGATCCTCCTCTGCACTCTCGCTGAGCCTTCTACCTCTGACCCCTCTCACTGTGCACCCTGGACCTGTGGCTCTCCTGGGACTCTGAGCAAGACCTGCATGAGAGAGGGTAGAAAGGCTGGGGGGCTGCCTACCTTACTGTTCCTGTATAGGCATCTGTCCCAACCCTTTTGACCTCCATCTGATGGACATTTTTATAAAGAAAACAGTAAAGATTTCCCTCTTAGAAGAAGAAAGAAAAATCATGGTGAAGTCTTTGATTTATTGGTTGTTACAATTTTTACAGTGTTTCTCTTGAATGTGGAGAAGTGGACCATGCTATGACAGCCAAGCCTTGTCTCTCGGTTCCTCTTCTCCCCTCCTTTCTTAACCTAATGGTTCATGGCTGTCCCTAATGATGTCTAATTCATTCAACAAATATTATTGATTATCTCCTATGTGCTAGATACTGGGATACAGTGAGCAAAACAGATCCAGTCCCTGGCCTCACAGAGGAGTTTTTATCTAGAAGGGGAGACAAATATCAAATACTTATATGAGTATACATAGTTACAAGCTGATCAATGCAATGAAGGGAAAGTTCAAGAAATGAGGAGAGTATATACAGAGGTACTGATCTGGTTGGGGAAGGTTTTCCTAAGGGAGTGACATTTTGTACTGAGATGTAGAAGATAAGTAGGAGTCAGCCCAGTGAAGGACGCTTTCCAGAGGACACCGTGTGCTAAAACCTTACAACAGATGAACAAAATCTACTCTTAATATTAGAAGCAATAAATAGCCAAGCAAGTATAGCCCTACAAATGGGTCTTCAGTTCTAAAAGTTACCTAGAAACCAGGAAAATTGAGGAATTTATTAACTGAAGTACTCAAATGTTATTATATGTATAATTTAAGTAGAAACATGTTGCTACCATTTGGATGGATGTCACCAAAGGGTTTAATCAAAATCTTCCATGGCTTCACAGCTTATTTGCCACTACATTGGGTGGTGAACTTGCAGCCAGGAAGGTATGACTGGGATGATGAGTGGCGCTCGGTGTATAGCTCAATGAGGAACAGGGTTGGTTACTCCCTTGGCCCTTCTAGCTCTGTGTGTATAGGAATGTGTGTCTCTAATAGTAATCATTTAAAACAGTGAGTACATCAAGAGTGTCTCAGATATCCAAAGCTGTTTCATCTGTATTAGCAGAACAGAAACAACTGCCAAAAAATAGGGCAACAGCTAAGCTCATATGGTCATCAAAGCAATGGAATATTATACAGCAACTAAAAATGGTAATTTTTACAAAAATGCAAAACTTGGGAAAATGTCTACAGCATAAGGTAAATGAAAAATGGTATGTACATGATAACTACAATGATACAAAATCTGTGTGCATTTGGACGAGAACCAGAAGGGTAAATGTGTCAATGGGGAATAATTGCTTCGAAGAGGGAGAGATGATGGGCAGGATTTTCTTTTCACAGGTTTAGTACTATTAAATTTTATTTTTATTTTTTAAAAATTGTGGGCTTTTTAAAATTAAGAATTTTCTTGAAGACTAAAGAATAAATACAAACACAATGTCTCTAGGCTTAACCAATAGGATTTGGGGACCTCTAAAGGAACAATCTCTGTCACTTACGTGACCAAACCATTAGATTGAGAAAAGGTGTAAAATATTGAAAAGAATCAAATATGCAAATATTTCTTCTGGAGGTTGAAAAATCGAAGCGATTTTATGATAGTGTACAGTATAACTGATCCTATGGAATTTTGGTTACACTTGGTTTTCCTTCTATTTAACATTATTCCTTACAGACAGTTATTTCTTAGTTTTAACTGTGGCAAAAAACACAATATAAAGTCATATCATTTAATACCATTCACTGTGTTGTGCAATGGATCTTCAGATCCATTTTTTTTTATCTTGCAAAACTGAAACTCTGTATCCTTTAAAAAATAGCTCCTATTTTTCCATCCCCTCAGCCCCTGGCAACTACCATTCTACTTTCTGTTTCTATGAATTTGACAACTTTAGATACCTCATGTAAGTGGAATCCCACATACACACACCTTAGATAAGTGGAATCACAGTACTTTTGTGACTGGCTTATTTCACTTAGCATAATAGCCTCAAGGTTCAGCCATGTTATCGCACATGTCAGAATTTTCTTCCTTTTTAAAGTTCAATAATATTCCATTGTATATATACCACCTTTTGTTTATCCATTCATTTGCTGATGGACTTCTGGGTTGCTTCCACCTCTTGGCTATTGTGATTAATGTTGCTATGAACATGGATATACAAATAACTCTTCAACATACAGTTATATTATGATGCCCAGGCGATTTGGACACTGTTTGGAAATCACGTTCTTCCATTTGCCCACTACTTACTACTCTGTGTCTGAAAGTCTACAAGCTCTAAGGATTATCTTTAGTTAATCCCTGGTCCTCAAGAGCAGGGAAGCTTGTTCCAGTTGGTGAGAGCTGATCTTTAACTTCAGTGTCAGAAGGTTACCTCCTTCCTAGTGATTGTCTGTTTAAAATGTCATCCTTTAAGAAGTCATTCTCAATGCTATCACCAATATCTAAAAAAGGTGCTGGAAGTTTCCAGGAATAAAATAATGGCCTCAAACTTTTTTGTGTTTCCCAAGTGCCATTTGGACTTGTGGCTAATATATCCTGCCCTTGTCATATTTTCAGAGAGATGATTCCACCATTAAAAAACTGGGTTTTCAATGATTTGGGATGTATGATAATTCAGCTGGTGCAAGACTGATCTATTTTTACACTGTTTATGAATTAAGAGACTGCTAAACAAAATTACATGATGAGGGTGGGCAGGATGTTTCAACTCCTTAAGGGGACAAAACATATCCAAGGCAGTTGAATTTGCATATAATTGATGTACTAATTATAGATAACTTTGTCTACTAATTAAAGGAATATTGTTAGAACTTCTACTTAGAAATATTGGTTAACAAACTATATACTTGAATTAGCAAAACTACAATTCTTTTCCTTTGCAACTTAAATATGAAAAATACCCACTTTTTGTTACAAGTTCCTGGAAGTATGATTGAAAGAATCATTGCAAAGTAGATCATATTTGTCAGTACGAACTGCATAAGTTATTTGTCCAACAAACATTTTATCAAGCTCCAACTATGTGGCAGGCCTTGTGCAAGGCACCAAATGGAATGTAACAATAGACGTGATGTCTTAGTGGATGGGAGGTAGTCACAAATGAGAGCTCAATGAATAAGATAACTTCAGATAGTAAGAACTGTTATGGAGGCAGTAAAACAGGGTCACATGACTGTGAGTGGGCTTGTTATTTTAGGCGAGTAGGTCAGGGAGGGTCTATGTGAGAAGGTGGCATTTAGCTGATACTGGAAATATGAGAAGGAACCAATGGTGGGTTTAAGCAGGGCAATGACAAGGCTCTGATTTGTGTCTTAAAAAGATATTCTTAGAGCTTTGTACAGAATGAATGGTTGAAGGGCAAGAGAAGGAGCAGATTTTTTTTATTTTGCTATTATTAATATACAATTACATGAGCAACATTATGGTTACTAGGCTCCCTCTATTATCAAGTCCCCACCACATACCCCATTACAGTCACTGTCCATCAGCGTGGTAGGATGTTATAGAATCACTACTTCTCTTCTCTGTGTTATACTGCCTTCCCCGTATCCCCCCACGCCTGCTACATTATGTGTGCTAATTTTAATAGCCCTTTTCCCCCCTTATCCCTCCCTTCCCACCCATCTTCCCAAGTCCCTTTCCCTTTGGTAACTGTTAGTCCATTCTTGGGTTCTGTGAGTCTGCTGCTGTTTTGTTCCTTCAGTTTTTGCTTTGTTCTTATACTCCACAGATGAGTGAAATCATTTGATACTTGTCTTTCTCTGCCTGGCTTATTTCACTGAGCATAAACCCTCTAGCTCCATCCATGTTGTTGCAAATGGAAGGATTTTTCTTCTTCTTATGGCTGAATAATATTCCATTGTGTATATATATACCACATCTTCTTTATCCATTCATCTACTGATGGACACTTAGGTGGCTTCCATTTCTTGGCTATTGTAAATAGTGCTGCGATAAACATAGGGGTGCGTATGTCTTTTTCAAACTGGGCTGCTGCATTCTTAGGGTAAATTCCTAGGAGTGGAATTCCTGGGTCAAATGGTATTTCTATTTTGAGTTTTTTGAGGAACCTCCATACTGCTTTCCAGAATGGTTGAACTAATTTGCAGTCCCACCAGCAGTGTAGGAGGGTTCCCTTTTCTCCACATCCTCGCCAACATTTGTTGTTGTTTGTGTTTTGGATGTTGGCCATCCTCACTGGTGTGAGGTGATATCTCATTGTGGTTTTAATTTGAATTTCTCTGATGATTAGCGATGTGGAGCATCTTTTCATGTGCCTGTTGGCCATCTGAATTTCTTCTTTGGAGAAGTGTCTATTCATGTCCTCTGCCCATTTCTTAATTGGATTATTTGCTTTTTGTTTGTTAAGGTGCATGAGTTCTTTATATATTTTGGATGTCAACCCCTTATCAGATATGTCATTTATGAATATATTCTCCCATACTGTAGAATGTCTTTTTGTTCTACTGATGGTGTCCTTTGCTGTACAGAAGCTTTTCAGCTTGATATAGTCCCACTTGTTCATTTTTGCTTTTGTTTCCCTTGCCCGGGGAGATATGTTCATGAAGAAGTTGCTCATGTTTATGTCCAAGAGATTTTTGCCTATGTTTTTTTCTAAGAGTTTTATGGTTTCATGACTTACATTCAGGTCTTTGATCCATTTTGAGTTTACTTTTGTGTATGGGGTTAGACAGTAATCCAGTTTCATTCTCTTACATGTAGCTGTCCAGTTTTGCCAACACCAGCTGTTGAAGAGGCTGTCATTTCCCCATTGTGTATCCATGGCTCCTTTATCATATATTAATTGACCATATATGCTTGGGTTTATATCTGTGCTCTCTATTCTCTTCCACTGGTCTATGGGTCTGTTCCTGTGCCAGTACCAAATTGTCTTGATAACTGTGGCTTTGTAGTAGAGCTTGAAGTCAGGGAGCATAATTCCCCCTGCTTTATTCTTCCTTCTCTGGATTGCTTTGGCTATTCGGGGTCTTTTATGGTGCCATATGAATTTTAGAACTATTTGCTCTAATTCATTGAAGAATGCTGTTGGTATTTTGATAGGGATTGCATTGAATCTGTAAATTGCTTTAGGCAGGATGGCCATTTTGACAATATTAATTCTTCCTAGCCAAGAGCATGGGATGAATTTCCATTTATTAGTGTCCTCTTTAATTTCTCTTAAGAGTGTCTTGTAGTTTTCAGGGTATAGTTCTTTCACTTCCTTGGTTAGGTTTATTCCTAAGTATTTTATTCGTTTGGATGCGATTGTGAATGGAATTGTTTTCCTGATTTCTCTTGCTGCTAGTTCATCATTAATGTATAGGAATGCAACAGATTTCTGTGTATTAATTCTGTATCCTGCAACTTTGCTGAATTCAGATATTAGATCTAGTAGTTTTGGAGTGGATTCTTTAGGATTTTTTATGTACAATATCATGTCACCTGCAAACAGGGACAGTTTGACTTCTTCCTTGCCAATTTGGATGCCTATTATTTCTTTGTTGTCTGATTGCCTTGGCTAGGACCTCCAGAACTATGTTGAATAAAAGTGGGGAGAATGGGCATCCTTGTCTTGTTCCTGATCTTAAAGGAAAAGCTTTCAGCTTCTCACTGTTAAGTATAATATTGGCTGTGGATTTGTCATATATGGCCTTTATTATGTTGAGGTACTTGCCCTCTATACCCATTTTGTTGAGAGTTTTTATCATGAATGGATGCTGAATTTTGTTGAATGCTTTTTCAGCATCTATGGAGATGATCATGTGGTTTTTGTCCTTCTTTTTGTTGATGTAGTGGATGATGTTGATGGATTTTCAAATGTACCATCCTTGCATCCCTGGGATGAATCCCATTTGATCATGATGGATGATCCTTTTGATGTATTTTTGAATTTGATTTTGATTTGCTAATATTTTGTTGAGTATTTCAGCATCTATGTTCATCAGGGATATTGGTCTGTAGTTTTCTTTTTTTGTGGTGTCTTTGCCTGGTTTTGGTATTAGGGTGATGTTGGCCTCGTATAATGAGTTTGGGAGTATTCCCTCCTCTTCTACTTATTGGAAAACCTTAATGAGGATGGGTATTAGGTCTTCACTAAATGTTTGATAAAATTCAGCAATGAAACCATCTGGGCCAGGAGTTTTGTTCTTAGGTAGTTTTTTGATTACCAATTCAATTTCTTTGCTGGTAATTGGTCTATTTATATTTTCTGTTTCTTCCTGGTCAACCTTGAAAGGTTGTATTTTTCTAGAATGTTATCCATTTCTTCTAGGTTATCCAGTTTGTTAGCATATAATTTTTCATAGTATTCTCTTATAATTCTTTGTATTTCTGTGGTGTCTGTAGTGATTTTTCCTTTCTCATTTCTGATTCTGTTTATGTGGGTAGAATCTCTTTTTTTCTTGGTAAGTCCGTCTAGGGGTTTATCTATTTTGTTTATTTTCTCAAAGAACCAGCTCTTACTTTCATTGATTCTTTCTATTGTTTTATTCTTCTCAATTTTATTTATTTCTACTTTAATCTTTATTATGTCCCTCCTTCTACTGACTTTGGGCTTCATTTGTTCTTCCTTTTCTAGTTTCATTAATTGTGAGTTTAGACTGTTCATTTGGGATTGTTCTTCTTTCCTGAGGTAGGCCTGTATTGCAATATATTTCCCTCTTAGCACAGCCTTCGCTGCATCCCACAGATTTTGCGGTGTTGAATTATTGTCATTTGTCTCCATATATTGCTTGATCTCTGTTTTTATTTGGTCATTGAGCCACTGATTATTTAGGAGCATGTTATCAAGCCTCCACATGTTTGTGTGCTTTTTTGTTTTCTTTGTGTAATTTATTTCTAGTTTCATACCTTTGTGATCTGAGAAGCTGGTTGGTACAATTTCAATCTTTTTGAATTTACTGAGGTTCTTTTTGTGGCCTAATATATGAACAATTCTTGAAAATGTTCCATGTGCACTTGAGAAGAATGTGTATCCTGCTGCTTTTGGAAGGAGTGTCCTGTAGATGTCCATTAGGTCCATCTGTTCTAATATGTTGTTCAGTGCCTCTGTCTCTTTACTTATTTTCTGTCTGGTTGATCTGTCCTTTGGAGTGAGTGGAGTGTTGAAGTCTCCTAAAATGAATGCATTGCTGTCTATTTCCCCCTTTAAATCTGTTAGTATTTGTTTCACATATGTAGGTGATCCTGTGTTGGGTGCATAGATATTTATAATAGTTATGTCCTCTTTTTGGACTGACCCTTTTATCATTATGTAATGTCCTTCTTTGTCTCTTGTGACTTTCTTTGTTTTGAAGTCTATTTTGTCTGGTACAAGTACTGCAATTCCTGCTTTTTTCTCCCTATTAGTTGCATGAAATATCTTTTTCCATCCTTTCACTTTCAGTCTGTGTATGTCTTTGGGTTTGAAGTGAGTCTCTTGTAGGCAGCATATAGATGGGTCTTGTTTTTTTACCCATTCAGTGACTCTATGTCTTTTGATTGGTGGGTGCATTCAGAGCATTTTCATTTAGGGTGATTATCAATAACTATGTACTTATTGTCATTGCAGGCTTTAGATTTGTGGTTACCAAAGGTTCAAGGGCAATTCCCTTACTATCTGTCTAATTTAACTTACTTCACATACTATTACAAACACAACCTAAAGGTTCTTTTTTTTTTCCTCCTTTTTCTTCCTCCTCCATTCTTTGTATGTTATGAATCATATTCTGTACTCTTTGTCTTCCCTTGGGTGACATCTTTTTAGCCTTAGGAATACTTCCATCTATAGGAGTCCTTCCAAAATGCATTGTAGAGGTGGTTTGTGGGAAGTAAAATCTCTCAGCTTTTGCTTATCTGTAAATTGTTTAATCCCTCCTTCAAATTTAAATGATAACCTTGCCAGGTAAAGTATTCTTGGTTCAAGGCCCGTCTGCTTCACTGCATTAAATATATCATGTCACTCCCTTCTGGCTTGTTAAGGTTTCTGTTGAGAAGTCTGATGATAGCCTGATGGGTTTTCCTTTGTATTTGATCTTTTTTCTCTCTCTAGCTGCTTTGAAAAGTCTGTCTTTATCCTTGATCTTTGCCATTTTAATTGTTATATGTCTTGATGTTGTCTTCCCTGGGTCCCTTGTGTTGGGAGATCTGTTCACCTCCATGGCTTGAGAAATTATCTCCTTCCCAGATTGGGGAAGTTTTCAGCAATTACCTCCTCAGTGACACTTTCTATCCCTTTTTCTCTCTCTTCTTCTTCTGGTACCCCTATAATGCGAATATTGTTGCATTTGGATTGGTCACACAGTTCTCTCAATATTCTTTCATTCTTAGAGATCCTTTTTTCTTTCTGTGCCTCAGCTTCTTTGTGTTCCTCTTCTCTAATTCTTATTCCATTTACCGTCTCTTCTACTACATCTAATCTGCTTTTAAATCCCTCCATTTTATGTTGCATTTCAGATATGGAATTTCTTAATGATTGAATCTCCAACTTAAATTCATTCCTGAGTTCTTGAATATTTTTCTGTACCTCCATAAACATGTTTATAATTTTTATTTTGAACTCTCTTTCAGGAAGATTGGTGAGTTCAGTTTCATTTGGCCCTCTTTCTGGGGTTTGTGAGATTTTGGTCTGAACCATGTTCTTTTGTCATTTCATATTTCTGTGTGGTGCCCACTAGTGCGCAGAAACTCCAGTCTCTGGAGCTGCTCAGCCCCTAGAGTGAGGTTGGGGGTCACAGGGGAGTGGAGCTGGTGCCTGGGGGGAGGAAAGATCTGTTTCCTGATTCCCGTCTGTGGTGCCTGTCTCCAGTGTCAGAGCCAGTGGGCCAAGCACATGTGTGTAAACCTCTGTGCTTTGCGTCTCTAGCTGTTGTAGGCAGGGCCTCCCTCTGGCTGACCTGACGCCTGTGTAGTGACTGGCAGTTTGCCGGCAGGTGCCTGCCGGCCAGTAGGAAGGTTTGGCAGGCTGTGTGTCACACTGGGGGGCCTCAGAGCTGAGTAGGGAGCCAGGGGGATGGAGCACCTGAAGCTCCCCAAAGTTCCCAGCCAGCCTGGCAGAGCGCGCCCAGGCAACCTTGCCAAGCTCTCCCTTCTCCTGCACAGCAAGCTCCATGCAAATCCCGCCCCTTCAGCAGCCCTCTGGCTGCTAGGAAGCCTAGGAGACTGCCTGCCTTTCCTCTGACACAGAGCTGCTGGGTGTGGATCCTGTCCTCCACAAACAGCCAGAATGTCAATTTCTCAAGCACTCCGCCTGTCCGAGCTCCCCAACATCCAGAGCACCACACACTGTAGAATTCTGCTCACAAACCAGATTTCCAGGGCTAGGTGTTCAGCAGTCCCAGGCTTCCACCCCCTTCCCAGTTCCGTTTCTCTTCCTCCCGCCGGTGAGGTGGGGTGGGGGAAGGGCTTGGGTCCCACCAGATTAAGGCTTTCCTACGTTACCCTGTTTCATGAGGTCTGCTCTGTTCGTGAGGTCTGTTTGCAGATTGGGTCAGCCTTCTTTCTTGTTGCTGTTTTAAGGTTAGTTGTATTAATTAAGTATATTTTTGTACAATTTGTGGTTTGGGGAGGAGCTCTCCGTCTCACCTCTCACACCGCCATCTTTCAAGTCTAGGAGGAGTAGATTTTGTACCTGATCAAGTCCAGGTACGTGAAATAAAGCTGTGGGTGTGTAAAGATTAAGAGTAACTCCAATCTTGTTACTGTATGTATCTTTTTTCTCTTTGCCTCCCTCTTCTTTCCCACTTTCTGAGCCCAGCGTGCCCAAGGGCAGAGGTTCTTAACCTGGAGGTCACATCAGAATCCCCTGGGCGCTGTCTCACCAGAGGAGAGTCTAGCTCGGTGGTTTGGGGTGAAGTCTGTTTGTTTGTATCAGCCATACAGGCGGTTGTGTTGTACACTGAAAGAAATCCCAAACAGCAAAAGTGGTGATGGGTGGGCGCTGTATAGAAATCAGGGTGGGGAGGAGCAAGCACATTCTTTTGCCTAGAGGGACTCTAAATAAATAGGAGAGACTGGACATTGTTTGCAATTGATCATGGTACTAAATATAAAGAAATTGGGGCTGGGGCTGGTGGAAGAACTACCTACAAAGGGCTCCTGGTGTTAGGAGAGTGGGGGGTTCTTGATAGTGATTATGGGGATTTTAGCCCCAGAGCTTTGTTAGTGACCATCGATGGAACCACTTCACTCCCTCCACTGGCATATCATGCGTGACTGGCTGCCCATGGCCTCACAAGCTGCGGACACAGAGAACAGGCAGGAGAAACCTTGGGAAACAAGCAGGGACATTTCAGGGCTGAAGGGGGAGGACAAAAGCGGGAGGCAGGGGACACTTTGAGCTGAGATTTCACCAATTCAGATCCAGCCTTTCCGGATCCTGCCCCCACCAGGTCTGAATTCTTGACATGGGTTTTGCCTAAATCCTCTTTTCTCCAGGCCAATTGGTCTTCAGTACCATAAACGAGGAGCAGTGCTCTGGATTTGTGGGCAAGCTAAAAAAAAAAGCAAGAAAACAAAAATAAACTCATTTCTCGGGTATTCAGTTGCCACATTGACCCTCCATAATACAACTCCCAGAGAAGGGAATTGGGGTGGAGGATCTGAGTTCTTCTCATAGAACTTGAACCATGTGTTGAGGAATAGATTAATAGACTTCAAAGTGGGAAGGAAGGGGTGTAGAAATGAGAGAATTATGGGTTGTATCTGTCTGCACTGCTTTGCTCAGTTTTTAAAAAACACACTAAACTTATGAAGAGATGAGCCACGGGGTGAGTATTTGCCTTACAAAAGGGTTCCCTAAGGAGTTTCATTAAATTGCAAGGTCTGTCTTGTGCCTTAATTATTGTAAATCATTAAGCGGAAAAAGATACCATTAGTATTAGGACTTTGGGAGCCACTGGTAGCTGAGCACCCACCCCGAGTGCAGCTCTCTGCCCAGTTTTCAGGGACTGTGTGGAATACGGGTCATCCCGTGGAGCTTCTTCGCCCTCTGAACTGTTTCCAAGCTCCCTGCTATTACTGTTGGTCTCTTCATTTGGCCTCTGCACCTTGTGGGAGACGCCAAAGCACTTGACATTTAAAATTTATCAGCAAACTTAAAAAAAAAAATCTAACGTGAATTGAACAGGATTTTTAATCCCCTCCACTGTTGCCATCAGTATAATCACTAACAGAATGAAATCAGAATCAGTGGCGGAAAATATTAATCATGCATTTGCATCTATTAAATATAATGCAAGAGAGAGTGGGTTGGATGCTCAGGGGTGATTTTCTAACATTTGTGATGCAGGCGGCTGTGAGTCACTGGGGCAGACGGGTGAGGCTTCAGGGGGTCTTCTTTTCTCACCAACTCTTGTACCTGCAGAGTCCACAGAAGCCCAACCTGCTTAAGGATGATGAGGCAAAGAGCTAACTGCTAAGCAAATCCCTTCCTGCCCAGAGCTCTGTGCCTTGGTTCAAATCCTACAGGAACTTGGGAGAGATGTAGGGACTTAGAGTTTAAAAAAGGAAGGGATGCAGAGTAGCCCTCCCGCCCCTCCATGCACTCCCAAGACAAACTGTCCACTCCTGCCTCAGGGCTGGGAGTTCATTTCTGAACCTATGAAACAAATCCGCTGCTGTGAATGAAGTCCCATAGCAGCTGGAGGCGGGGGTGGGGGTGAGAGTAATTCTTGGGGTTACTGCCTTTAGCAAAAGACTAGTGGTTAAAAGCAAGAACATTGTGTTGAAACAGACCTGCCTCTTATTAGCTGTGTAACTCTAGAAAAGTTGTTTAAACTCGGCTTCAGTTTCTTCATCACTAAAATAGGGGTAACAATAATTGGTGTGGGAATTAAATGGGATGATGAATATAAAACACTTAGCTCAATGTCCTGTTCCTAGTAAGCACTCAACATTTTTTAAATGGTCTCCATACAGTTTATCTTTGGACAACACATTGTCCTGGCCACCTCACCTCACCTAGTATGTCAACTTCTAATGACCTGAAAACTTTTGTCTCTGATTTCTTGTCTGCATTCTAGATCCAGCTGCACTCTAAACAGGAGTGTCTCAAACTTACCAAGTCCACAACAGAACTGTACATTTCCCTCAACCCAATCTATATAGTCCCTAACTCATAAAGAGTACCATTCTTCCCCTAGTCACTCAAGCCAGGTAACTGGAGGTCATCCTCATCAACTTCCCTCCACCACCCATCAGATTAGGTTCATAGCCTATTGATTCTACCTGGTGAGTAGCTCTCATGTCGATTTCCTCTTCTTAGCAACTACTTACTAGTCTAGATTCTAGTCTTGCCTCCTCAAATTCACCCACGCCATGGCCCACAGAGGGATCTGCTGAAATCTGACCACTTCTCTCCTGCCCACAACCCTTCAATGGCTTACAGAATGGAATCTAATCTCTGGCTTGGATACAAGACCCTTCATAACGGATCTACTGCTACCTCTCCAGACTTGTCTCCTTCAGATTCTCCTTCCTCACTCTGGGTTCCTTTGTGGGGAATAAATGCATGAGTCTATCCCTGAGTGTTTTGTAGAAGTAGAGCAAAAACCGTGGCATTTCCTAACCAGGTATTTGTTTAAACTACAAGGGTACAATAAATTATGCATTTATTTATTCACCATTTCAATGAATACTTGAATACTTATTATGTGTAGACACTGTTCTAACACTGTGAATACAGTGATGGTATAAAATAACATCCCTTTCCTCATGGAGTTGTATTACTGTTGTAGGAGTCCATAAATAGATCAATGGAACTGAAAAAAGAAAATCTAGCTCAGGGCTTAAGTATACGAAAAATATGCAGATGTTTCAAAAGTGACATTTAAAACAGTAGAGAAACATGGATAATTCAGTATGTGATGTTAGGATAAACAACTTGCTCTTTGGGAAAAACATTAAGTTGGACCCCTGCCTCACACCATATACCAATACATTTCTAAATGGATTAAAGGTCTAGATGTCAAAAATAGCCTTCTGACTTTGGCCCTATAATGATAGTCAACCCCCAATCTCTGTCTTTATCCTCTTTTTGGTCACAAACTCAGATGCTGACAAGGACCAGGCAAGTCATCTAAATAAATGAAATGGTTCTGCAGGGACAGGGTAAGCTGAAAAGTATTTGCTCCAATGTAAGTATCTAATGATCACAGTTATAATCATAATTGTAACAGTAGCAGCTCACATTTGTACAGCCAGGCACTTTTCTCATCACTTTACAGGAATTTACTAATCAGATCCTTACAAGAACTCTATGGCATGTACTGTTATACAGATAGATAAATTGAGGCACAGAGGAGTTAAGTAACTTGCTCAAAGTCACCTAGTTACCAGATGTTGGTAATGGAATCCAGGTAGTCTGACTTCAGAACCCAAGCTCTTAACCCCTATATTCCAGCCAGTTATTAGACCAAATAAAACATATGGGATGTTCCAGAACTCGTCCATGCGTTGCCAGTTTTTATCCCAAGCCTTGGATTTTTTTTAGAAGGCTCACCCACTTTTGTGGTTTAACTATCTCCTCTCTGCTGACAACTACACATTTCTACCTCTGACTCAACCTAGGCTTGTTTCCTGAGCTCCATATTTTTTCCACTTTTTCTGTATCCCACCTGGATTTTCCCCAGGCCCCTCAAGCTTAACAGGTTTAAGCTGACCTCCTCTTCACTCCTACCCAAACCTGCTCCTCCCTTGTAGCCCACTCCCAGGCTCTCCACACTTTTCTCCCTTCAGGTCTTTACCAAATGTCATCTTCCCATACATATTCATTCGCATGTTCCTGCCAACATCCCAATGCCCTTTCCTTCCCTGGTGTATGTTTCTTTGTACCACTTACCGCCATCTAATATACCAGATATCTTTCTTGTTTTGTTAATTGTACATCTCCTGTTGCTAAAATATAAGACTCATTAAGGCAATGATTTTTCATTTGTTTTGTTCACTGTTGTAGCCCCAGTGCCTGGCATAGAGGAATTTCGATGAAACATAGAATGAATCAATGAATTGTGTTTTCATCTTGTACCATGAAATTTCCTTGCGGGCTTACATTTTATCTCTAAAAGGCATTCAGATTTTTTCATTCTGCTCTCTAAAATGCCCCCAATTTTACTTGAATGTTAAAAGAGGTTTTATACTGTTCCCTCTTCTCCCCATCCAAATCTTCAAGGAAAATCAGTGCCCCAGATCAACGCTCCCTGTTAGCTCGTGGCCTCCTGTATGCCTGGCATACCATCACACCTCCCACCCTCTCTTTATCCTGCTCTTGCTTTATCTTCCCCAACAACAAATAAAGAGAGAGACCAGCTGTTCAGTGAAAGGCCTCTGGGACCTAGCTGTGTGAAAGTTCGGGAACAGCTGACAGTATGAGAGACTGTGGAATGCCTTGAAGCCAAGGGCATTTCAGGCTTCATGGATGGGCATGAGAGGTCCGAGGCAGGGAAGAGATGATTCCTTTCTTCACAAATCAGTTCATAGTTTTTCTCTTCCATTTTTATTCTTGTTTCCCCTATCTGCCTTTAAAAAGGATTTCTTTAATTATTTTTCATTCTTTCACTCTCTCTTCAATTTTTAAAGTGATTTCACTCATTAATTTAATAAATATACATTGAGTGTCTTCAGGTTGCCAGGCAGTGCACTGGATTCTGGGGATAAAGCAGTGGACACAACAGACACTACAGTTGCTCTGGTGGAGCTCTCAGCCTCGTGCTGCACACGCAGGAGTGCAGGCTGCACCGTCCGGGGCAATGACTGCTGGTAGAGAGAACTGCAGGACGTGGGAGGGCACCTGCAAGAGCACCTAGCCCAGATTTGCAGGTCGATACCCAAGGATACCAAGGTATAAGCCACTCAGGCCACTGGGAGGGAGTCTTGTCCTGATGCCTGCATTCTATCAGGAACACAGACAAACCAAAGTGGGTTTGGGAGGCAGCCAGGGTGTGTGTTTGTGACTGTGTGTGTATGTGTGTAGAAAGCATTCTATATGGGCTGGATTTGGGAACTGGGGATTTTTCCCCCTGAGGAAGAGCAGACTCAGGCTCCCTCAGGTATTTGAAAGACTGGCACATAGAAAACAGGTTTGGCTTTAATCTCAGTGCCTCCAGAAGGCAGGGTGATAGCCTGGGTAGGTGTTAGAGGCAGGTGGGGCTTTCAAACAGAGCTGTCTGAAAACATAGTAGCTACTGAAGGAGGCTCAAAGAGCCTTATCTTTGGAGAGGCCGAGAAGGAGCTAGAAAGCATATGCAGTGATACCTGTAAAAGGAATTGGCCTAGAAGATCTTGGGTGGTTCCTCCTGCCAGAGGTTCTCTGGGCCATTGTCCTTCTGTGGGGGGGCTTTATAGAGGAAAGCCTGGGGCATATTTGGACTCCACCTTTTTCTTGGCCAAAAGAGATGATCAGACCTGAACCTGGTCCATGGGAGCTCACACACTCATCAGCAGAGAAGCACATGCAAGGCTGCAGGTAACTTACAGGCGGATTTGTGTAACAGATCAGAACAGTGAAAAGAACTCCTGTGAGTTCTTTTGAATTTGAATAAAGGAGTTACTGAGCAGCCCAGAGCAGTAGGGGATACAAGGGAGTGGAGTGAAGAGCCCTGTCTGGAGTCAGTGATTCTGGTTCAAGGCTCGGTTCTGCCCCAGACAGCATGGGGTGTGTCCAGGCCAGCCATTTTCCTCTCTGGGCCATCACTTGCTCTTCTGTGAAATTAAAAGCCTCATTTGAGTTCTAGAATCATAGAGTTCCGTGACCAGCATCTTGTAATGAAATTTTGAAAGCTGACAGCTTGGGGGTGGGGGGGAGAGGCGGGGAGGAGCATTTCATTCATTCATTCCAGAAGTACTTGTCAAGCTCTTCCATGGAGTGGGCCACTAGAGAAGGAGCCAGAGGCAAAGATGATCCAAGATGATTGAAATGGTCCCAAAGAAGATATGTGCATAGATGTTCATGATGGCCATGTTTGCCATGGAAAAAGTGAAAACTTCCCCATCAATGGTGAAATGGCCAAGTAAATATGACTTATTCATATGATAGAACAGTATTCCTCACTTAAAAGGAATAAACTAGATCTCTGTGTACCGAATGGATAATCCCCCAAACAAAACACTGAGTGAGAAAAGCCAGATGCAGAACGATATATGCTTGGCTAATAAGTGGCAGAGACTGTTTGTGCAGGACCTCGTTGCCTCCCTAGCATCTATTCCTTTCTCTTGATATAATTTTGTGCAGTTATCCACAGCAACGCATGTAGCCTGTGTGCTTTGGAAGAGGCGGTCTCTACCCTCTTCTTCGTGGAGGATGTGTCCCAGGCCAGTACCATCCCACCCACAGCCGTAATGTCTGGTTCAGGGATGGTTATGAACCATTGCAGGCCATGAGAAGTGAGAAGTTTGTTGGGCTTCTGGGGAAGAAGCATCCTGTCTCTCCTCAGAGCACTTCCTGACTGACTCCCTCTCTCCCTGGATGACCAGGAGAACCAGGAGGCGTGTGGTCCTAGAGTGGCTGGCAGTCATCTTACAACCACCTCACAGCCCTGGGATGGAACCGACACCTGGGAAAGAAGAGCCCAGAGACAAAAGCTAAGCTGGGTCCTTGATGACACTGAGCTGACAAATCAAATCAACCTTGAAATCTTCCTGCCACTAAACTTTTAGGTTATGGGACCGAGTAAATGCTCCTTAAACTTTTGTCAATTAGAGTTGGGTTTTCTGTATTTGCAGCTCAAAGGATACTAACCAGTGCACTATTTACCTAAATTAAAGAGCACATAGAAAAGATGCTACGTGTTTTTCATGGATGTATACATATGGAAGTAAAGAACAAAGCAGAGACTGACAACACATAGACCCAGTTCATTATATGGTTGACCCTGTGGTGGGGGTAAGGGAGGAGCAGTGAGAAATAGGTCCAGGGATGAAAGACAAATAACAACTAGCGTTTACTGAGCATTTCCTATTGCCAGGCAGGCACTGTTCTGAGACCTTTGCATCTACTAACTTACTGAATTTTCATGAAACATTCCACATCTGTTTTTACAGATGTGGAAACTGAGGCTCAGAAGGGTTAAGCAACTTGTTCATAATTGCCTGGCTAATAAGTGGCAGAACTGGGATTTGAACCCAGAGAATCTGGCTCCAGAGCCACTTATCAGCTTTATGTTCTCATAATAGCTATACCAAATTGACGTTAACCTTATATGTAATGTTATCTGTCTTTAAAAAATAAGTGAAGCAAATATAACAACAACTTAACAATCATTTGTTCTGGTGAGGGGTACACAAGTGGTGGTCTTACTAATCCCTGTCCTTTTGCATGATTTTTCACATTTCTTAAAGGAAAAATAAAGCTGGAGACAGCTCTGGTCTCCAGGAATTCTCAGTCCACTGGGTACATGGCTGCAGTGCAGATTAAGTACTGTGGCAGTTAAATGGAGGGAGAGGCCACATCATGCCTGGGTGAACACGAAAGGCTTTGTAGCAGCTGTGGCATTAGAAGCTTGCCCTGGAAATAAGAGCAAAACAAAGTATGGACATGCAGTGTTGATGGGGAGTGAGCCACCTGGCACAGAGGTGGGAACGTGCAGGACCAGAGGAACCCGTCTGGGTGGAGCAGAGCACACAGATGTAAGGAGAGAGAGAAAACGTTGCTAGAAGTCAGCTGATGCTGGATACTGGCAGGGTTTATACTCCACTTGTCCCGCTCACATCCCAAAGGATGGCCTTTTGTTTGGTGGGGGCTGGCTAGTGCCTCCGGAGCTTGCCTCATCTCCTTCCTTGCTGTTCTCATGAGGTGCCCATCTGGCTGTTTTGCTGCTTCTCCAGATGTTCTCTGGCTCCTGCTGTGAGCTGTCTGCTGACCCAGCAGTGGCCCCTTCCTGAGCACCCAGGGCACTTTCAGTGTAAAACATACAGCCTAAACCGGCCAGCCCTGGGCTACCTGGGAAGTCATATTCAGACCAAGCTGTGTAGACTCTATTCTGGGCTCTGAGCCTGCTCAGGGTCACCTGCGCCGAAGCGGGTGAGATGTCCCGGGGCCATCCACAATGGCTCCTGACAGCCGCGGGAGGGACACAGATGCAAGCTAGCATGTAATTAGTGCTAAGAACGCAGCTCTCTGATCACTTTCCCCCAAGAACGTGCCTCTCTGGCTGAGAGGCAGATAATGGACAATCACCGAAGATCCTTGATTATGGCTTGATTGAGCTTATGGGAGCTCCAGACGGCTAATGCAATTGTGGCTTCCAAACCGTTCAGTGGAGGGCATTTCCATATGGACAGGGAATTAAATAAAGCTGTCCTGAACACTTTACGAGGCGTGTGCCTCCAGTGTCTGGCCAGATACAATCTTCCACTTGAAGTGACCTCGACAGAGACTATAGGGAGTGGTCATGACCCAGGATGAGAAGGCCAGCTTCCTCCTTAATTACTGTCACATTTCCCCTCCAGAGCTCTTGACCTGCCTGGCATTAGCTTTTGGCTTCCTTTCCTAGAGCCGGAGATCCACTCTCTGTCCCCAGCCCCTAGTCGGCACCACAGCTCTAGGCCTTGGGATTTTGCAGAAGTCTTGACTTTCAGTAAACAGAGGATCATGCTGGACACTCTTTCCACCGGGAGACGATTCCCTGGTTTGGTGTAGATGAGCCAGCAAAGAAGACGGGGTGGAGCACGGGTCCCTCTGGGGGTAGTCCCAGATCTGCCCTGACCTATGTTTGGCCAAGTGTTCCCCCTTTTGGGACCCTAAGCTCTCATTTGCAGCATAAAGGAAAGGGCTAGATGATTTTAAAGTCTAAGGACTAAACCAATTATCTTCATCTATGAAAGCAGCAATGTAAGTGAAAGAAGGTGCTGAATTTTCCTTCCATCTGTCTTGAAATGCTGGGAAAAGCACCAAAGATGGAAACCATAGCTGCCAGATGCCCTGTCTGAAGCTTCCAGAAAGAAGGCTGAACTGGACCCCAGTCTTTCCCTTGTCATCATCTCTTCCCGTGTAAGCAGAAGAACTAGAATTCATTGAGGAAGGGAATTTGGAGAAGCACTGAGCCGTTGGCGAAAGGAGAGCTGTGGCATTTCCTTCTCTGTCCCATGGTGAAGAGAAGGGGAGAGGGTGTTCCCCCTACCCAAAGCCAAGTAACAGCAATTCCAAGAGAATCACCCAGAGCCTGAGGCGCCAGCGAAAGTGCAAACAGGCAATTCACTCTCCAGTCGGATAACTGCCAAACTGCCGAGACTTCCCAGCCTACCCGGTGATGCCTGGGAGAGGAGCACAGTGGGAGAGCTCTGGGAGGGCTTGGCGTGCAGCCCTGGAATGTACGTGAGCGTAGAAACTGGTGCCGGGAGAATTCTGAAGGCAAGTGGTGGTTGGAGTCTTTTGTGAGGCCCAAGGCAGGACAAAGGATGGTCAGCCGGCGCATCATTCTGAATGTAGGAAGGCCACTTGGGCATCTCATGAGGGAAGCGGCTGCTACGGTGGAGAGCTGGGCTTAGGTAGTCTCAGGTGGTGAAGACTCTCTGCCTTCCAGGCAAGGGGGCTCCGTCCGTAGAGGTCCTGGTGGAGGAGGATTACAAGAGGTTGGCCAGAGGTCACAATGGTCATGTCAGGAAACTGTTTAGGATGGAGAGTCCAGAAGGCACCTCCCAAGGAGAGAACCAGTACTTGAACTCTCTCAAGGGTATCAGTGCCGACAGCACTGACCAGGAGAGAAACATAAGACCTGTTACAGGGTCGACTTCTGCTCTTTCTTTCTAATCCCCACTCCTCCGGCCCTGATTCTAGAAGAGCAGCAGAGATGAGACAGTAGGGCAAGTGCAAGTGCAACAGACCACACTCCCTTCCTTAAGATCGGCAGACCACACCCCGTTCTCCAGGGCCAGCAGGCCACACCCCATTCTCAGACCCAGGAGTCCCAAGCAGTGTGAAGGGAAGTGGCTTTGAGTTACATGCAAAATTGAAGTTTCAACTGGGGAGGTTTTGATTTGGGTAGCTTTGGCCTTTTTAAAACTTGAAAATAAGTCTTAATTACCAGAGAATGTTTTCATGACCGGGAAGGGAGACTACAGCACAGAGCTCTGCCTGACATGGCATCGGGGGCAGGGAAGGGAAACCAGAAAGAGCATGTTTAAAGGCAGTGGTTTGAGAAAAAGAAAGTCATTTCCTATTTCTTTGCCATCAGTTTCAGACTGTTCAATATGCAGCTTCATAACTAATCTCTGGTTCAATCTGTTACCATATTTAGTTTGGTTTAGTATTGAAAATGCAAAGGTGAGATACACTGGATTCACACCTCGAGCTGGGTAAATACAGTCTCAAAGATACAAACCACGTTTCCTTGACCCCCAGTCAACTTCCTGGGCTCCCCGAGGGCTAGAGGCCTCTGTTCTCACTCTACAGTCCATCACGTGCTGTCCACCATCCTGGCGCTTCCTCTACTGGATTGCATTTTTGCATTTGGTCTGTCCTCGTCCGGACATTGTGCTCCCCAAGAGCAGAGGCTGTATCTCTAATGCTTAGTCTAGACAAGCTCTCAGCCTATGAATATGTTTCTGCCTCTGATCTTACCTCCCTGCTCAGTCCAGAGTTGGGGGCTTCAGTTTTCTCACTCGTAAAATGTCACATTGGACTGGATGATTTTAAGGGCCTTTCTAGGTCCAGAAAACAGCATGGAGTTTTCTGTTTAGTCCCACTCTGGGAATAAATGTTCTGACAAGCAGCTATTGAATGTTCAGTTGCAGGGTTCCTTTGATGGAAAGGTCCAAAATGGGCAGCAGGGACAACTCACCTCTGGGCTGCCATTTTTGTGCCACGTTTTGCCTGGGGGTATGGCAGGGCATACACGGGGTCCCTGCAGCACGACAGATTGGGAAGGGCTGGGAGGGAGTAACCACCACCCCTCCTGACCCACTCTGCAGGTATAAGGGAGGGCTGTCATCGGGTGGCCTCTGACCTTAACTTCACTAGGACCACAGAGCCTGGGAGAGAGGAAAAACAAGCTGGACCCCAGTCCCTGAGGTTTTGTGGTGGTGGACAGGACTGTATAGGTAGCCCAGGTGCGGGGAATGAAGCATGAGCCCAGCTGAAAACTGGGAAACAAGGTCAAGGTCTGCCTCACACAGTGATGCTCGTGCTGAGTCCCAAGCACTGGCTAGAGTTTCTTATGTTCCCAGTGCCTGAGCTCAGGATCAGTCCCCTGAAAAGGAGTCAGGGATGCTAAGGGTAGCAGTGAGCATGAGCAGGGCCCTGAAAAGACACAGGAGGAGCAGAGCCTGGCAGCCCCCAGCTCGCTTCTCAGATGTCCCTATTGCTCCATTTGTTGTTTGTACTCCAACATTGTCTGTTGGGAAGGGGTAAGTACTGTGATGTGTGCACATTCGTCCACAAAGCACAGAGCTCATACAGGGGATGAGTGGGGCTGCGGCCAGCAATGGATCTGGCATTTTCCAGGGGGCTGGGGGCACTCTGGTGTGCTCAGATGGCTGGGAGGGCCTCGTGAAGTTGGGGCAGGACAGATAGAAGGTTTTGGTGAGCCTCAAAGCTGTGTGCTTCTGACATCCCCCACACCACCTCAGTCTTCTCAATAGATGTTCACCGAGCTAGGGAATTTATATCATTAGTACAGCCATGGCAGCTGATGAGCTCAGAGAGCAAGAGCCCCTGTCCCTCCATCTCCTCCCATGGGGTCAGGATATTTACCACCAGCGCCACCCCTTGGCTCCTTAGGAGAACTTTCAGTGTGGAGGGGTGTGTGAATTCTCCTGTGAGAGCTCTCTGCCTGGGGGGATGATGGGGAGCGGAGGGAAGGGGAGAGAGCCGAGCTGCTGTTTTGACCCCAGCCCTCTCCCTGGGGCTATATGACTTGCATGAAATGTGACTTTGCAGGAAAATTTAAACCCCAGCCAGTGGGACAGCCAAGCCCCAGTCCTTCTCCCCCAGTGATGACTAAGGCAGGCCAGCCGCCCTGCAGGAGGTCTTCTCATGCCTTGCTAGAAGAACGCAGTTCCTGATCTGCTTTCTCCAGGGTCTAACCTCGTCCTCACAGGAATGCAACAGGGATTCCAGTTCAGGTTTCCTCAGGGGTCTTGGGCATACTCAGTTTATCCTGGTGACAGGAGGTGCCTGTGTCAGCAAAAAAACATCGTAGTGACTAGGCTGAGCCAGCGCATGGGGGGAATTTTCTACTTTCCAACAGAAGACATCTCTGAAGCATCTCCATTCTCTTAGAGTTTTCACTATAAAATTAAACAAATTTATGGGAGAAATGCAAACATTAATCTGAGTTTTATTTGTGGCTCTTTTTGGTTGCAAGGAATAGCACTCATCCGGCCACGCAAACACAGTGGGGAGGGTGGGGAGGGAACGTGCAGAGGGACGTTGGACTCAAAAGTTGGGTTCTCACAGGGACGGCTGCTGACTGCTGGGGGGGGGGGGGGTTGTAAGCCAAAGGTGTCTCTGGGGCCTTTGGAGGCAGCTGTCCAGGTGGCTCAGTATTGAGGGTTGAATTGTGCCCCGCCAAGAGATATGTGGAAGTTCTAATCCCTGACATCTGTGAATGTGGAAATATTGGGAAACACAGTGTTTATGTATGAAGGTACAATGAAGTCACTGGATTTGCGTGGGCCCCCAATTCAATCATTGGTGTCCTTATCAGAAGAGTCACAGAGACACAGAACGCATGGAGGGAAGATGGCTATGTGTGGACGGAGGCAGAAACTAGAGCGATGCAGTCAGAAGCCAAGGAATGCCAAGGGTTGCCAGCACCCACCAGCAGCCAGGAGGCGTTGAAGGATTCCTCTGGTGAGCCTCGGAAGGAGCATGGCCCTGTTATAGGAAATGAACACACCCAGCTACATGTCCTGGTCCTGCTAGCAGCTGGCGTCCTCTTTGTTTCCTGTTCAAGTTCCCAGTACAAGAGAAGTCTGGCCAGGGTCATCTTTCGTGGTTGTTCTAAGGACCAGCAGCCCTTGATGTTTCAGGGGCTGCCCTGGGACAGTCAGCCGTAACTGGGTATGTGTGGGGTCACGCGGAACAGGTCAGATCTCCTAAGCATGTCCTGAGTACCCAGGAACCTGGCTACAGAGCCCTTCTGGACTTGGGCAGGGCCTAAAGGAGGGCCCACCCCAGGGGTCTTGCACAGCCTCGCCTTTCCCTTTCCATGCATCAATCTAGTTCCTACTTTTCATGGCTACTGGCTGCAGAGAAAAGTAGACAATTTTTTTAAAAATGGAGTTTCTGTGGGAAATACAAATACTTGGGTCCTGGACTCAGATTCCTTAGTTTTGAGTTAAAAATCTAGTTAAGCTAGATTTTGGTGCTTACCAGCTGCGGACTATGATACAGGGCAGACCTTTCCCTGAGCCCCCACAGCTCTCCTAGGAAATGGGGTCAATGCCGCTGACCTGCTTAGAATGCGATCCAATAAGAAAATGGATGTGAGCACTCTTCGATCCTTGTTGAAGCCCCAACCCGACACGGAATCCTGCAGGCAAGAAGCAGCCCCCCCAGAGTGGGTTTCTGTGCAGAAGCTGGGTGTGCAGACTGAGGGGCAGGCTCAGGGCTGGGGGGCCTGCTGGTTGCCTGCTTTTCCTTTGTCTTTTTCGATAATGCTAATTTGGTTACTCTTAGTAACAGCTATTCCCCATTACTATTACTCATTCCAGGCTCTGAATCATTCTGATGGATACAACTTGACATCAACCAATTTGCCTAATTCATCACCTTTGCATTTCTTTAATACTAAAGACAAAGTAGGAAGGTTTCCCAACTGGCTTTGCAATTTTCTCTTCTCCTCTCCTACAGCATCAGTAGGGGATGCAGAAAAGGCTTCCTCCAAAGGGCTGTTGGGTGGAGAAACCAGCTGGCCATTCGCTGTGTGGCCTCCATGAAGCTCGCAGTGACCAGTGCCTTGACCTTGTCTCTGCAACACCCAGGGCTGGTTGTCGGGCAGCCATTCATTTTTCTGTGATTAAACCCAGCCCTGCTGGGACTGACAGTAGTCCCTGCTCCCTTGTGCTTGTGCAAGCTTATCCATGGCCTAAAGGTCGGAGCTCTCCTTCCATGGCTCAGTCCTGATTCTCCCCACCTCCAATTTTGGAAGGTCCTAATTTGACTCACCCTTTCAAGTCCAGACCAGCCACCTCCTCTATGGAAGAAGAAATCTCTGTCTCTGAACTCTCATATCCCTTCTCCTGCTTCTTCATTAGGACCCTTAGTACTTACTTGCACATTACAAAATAACGCTCACTACTGCTAGTCAAACAACACAGAAATAAAAATGGAAAAAGTTAATTATTTTCCCTATTCTCCCTTTCCTGTTCTGCCCTCGGCTGTGTATCCCCTTGGGTAACCAGTGTTTTGTTTTGTCTGTATCTTCCAATGCCTTCCAGTGGATGTTCACACTAACACATCCATTCAAACATTCATATATTCACATGCATAAAGGGTTTTTCTTCTAATTTTTTAATGGGATCATACTAGAGATACACAATTACCTTTTTAAACTTAATATATTAAAAATGCCAATTCACATATACTTAATTTATCTTAAGGTCTTTGTAACGGTCCACATATTTATTCAACCCTTGCTGTTTTCTGTTCTGCTATGCACATATCTTTTTATACTGGTGGTTTTGTTTCTGCAGGAAAGAATAAAAAAAGTGTGGTTTCTGAGTCAAAGGGTATGACATGCTTAATTTATACTTCAGTGAAGTATGGGGGTGCCCGTTTCCTCACACTCTCACCAGCTTTTAGATGTTAAATATATTTTGTATTTTTGCCAGTCTTCTGCAGGACAAAATGGCATTTTATTATTTTAACTTGCATATCCCTAAATACTAGTGAATTTGAACATCTTCCTATGTCTATTAACCATTCACATTTCTTTTTCACTGAATTCCTTGTTCCAATCTTTTGCCCATTTTTTTATTTTATCCTTTAACATTTAATGCCTGATATTTTCATTATTTTGTACTTGTCCAACATTCCTGCATAGTAAGAGCTAACATTTGTGTAGCATTTAAAGCACTTTCACATACATTAGCTCATTATGTCCTCACTGTGGTTTTGCAAGGATTTTTAAGGATAATATATTATCCTTAGTTTTAGGAAACTAAAGTCAGAGATCTGCTCAAGATACTCGATTTATTAGTGGCTAGGCTGAGACTCCAAGAACCTCCCACAGCACTGTGGGAAGGGCCCATGTGTGACTTTTTCCCATACAGTGCCTTACATAAGCTTTATGCCAGGGAATAGTTGCAGAAGACTTAGAGAAACATACAATGGTCAGGAAGGCTTGGACCAACTTCCCCATTTAATGGTCCACCCCAATCAATATATGTCTCCTGGATTTCTGCTAAAAATATGGCCTTCTCATTCTTCCAGTCTTCTCATTCAAGCAGTCTTGCAGAGGTGTCTGACCCGGTATGTTCTCGACTTCTCCTTTGCAGTGAGGAATCTCTGGCCCATGTCTGGAAAACAGCCTCTTGTCTCAGGTACAACATTTAAAGAGCGCCACCGGATGGAAAGGCAAAAGAAACAGGTCTCAACTGGAGGGGATATTGCCACCCTGGAGACATTTTTGATGTCACAGCGAGGAAGAAAGGCTACTGGCATCTAGTGAGTTGAAGCCAGGGATGCTGCCAAACAGCTGGCAATGCCCAGGACAGCCCCGCGAGGAAGAACCATGACTCCCTAAATGGCCACAGTGCTTTTTACAAGCCTCAGCTTAAAGTCACAGCAAGCCCACAGAAAGCAGTATGAAGTAAAGGAAAGAGACAAGATTTGAAGATGCTCAAGGGATTTATTTGGCTTTGAGCGTTAAGGTGTCTGTGTGTGAGCTACATGATCTTGGATAAGTCATTTAGCCTCTCTAAGCCTCGGTTTTCTCTAATGTAAAATGCAGCTAAACTCACTTTCCTTGAGAAGCTCCTGGGAGGACAAAGCAGAATGATGCCTATGAAAGGGTGCCAACTACTGTGGGAGATGGTAATTATCACTGGAAGCATTTGGGAAAGTCTCTTATTTATCTGGGTGTGAGCTTGAGGGAGCTCGGCCTGTAGTTCTCTTAGTCTCTGGACTGACGTTGTGTAGGGTCTTTGGATGTGAAAATGCAGGTGTTTATGGTTTGGAGTCCAAAAGACTAGCTGAATGCTAATCTCCCAGTGTCCTTGTTTGCTCCTCTGGGAACTTTGCGGGTGGACAGCTAATCAATGGGGGGAAATGATGACTCCTGCATTGTGCACAGCCTGTAGCTGAGACCCCGGCCTCAGCAACACACTTTTGCTCTTGAAAGAAAGCTGGGCAGAACTGGGGTGGAACTTAATCCTGGATCTGATCGACTAGGGAGCCATCCCTGATCCATTTGGGATGTCCAACAAGGCAGCAAAGGGAAGGGGGAGAAATGAGGCACAGTGCCAAAACTATGGCCTGGAAAACCAGGAAAAAGGAAAAGGAGAAAGAGAAAGGAAAGGGGGAGGGTGGAAGTCTTGAGGAATCCTGGCGCCTGAATGTGGATGCCCAGAGAGGCATTTTATACTTTTGGTCTTAGGATGGGCAAGTGATTTTTCTAATCACCTTGTCCTAGCTCCGACCCCACCCTCCACTCTGACCACATTTCCTAACTCAGACTGCAATTTCTGTTCTGTCCCAACATTGTCCTGTCTTCCATGCTCTCTTCTCCCCATGCCTGGAGCCCCAACCCTTCTTTCTACCTTTCTGCTCTTTCTAGAACCCCGTCCACCATCTTTGGCTCAGGCCATCTTGTTGACTTTTATAGAAAAAGAGAATGGGGGAGGATTAAGGAGATGGGCTAGTCTGTTTTGAACTCTGGGAATCAGATTCCCCAGCCTGCTGCCAGCTTATTCTGCCGCAAGAACCAGAGGTTAGTCTTTTCCTTAATATTCCTGGGCTAGAGCCTATGCACAAATACACAGTCCTATTTGGGGTCATAAGTAGTGGTTCATTGGCATCTTTTGCAGTTTGGAATTCACAGCTTGGAGGCAATGCACACCCTGCCCAGGATTCAGGCCCTAAGCCAGGCTCTGCATCTTCCCAGCATGAGTGGCCCAAATCCATTGGCCTTCTTGTCTTTCTGAAACTCTTGGGCTAGAGTTGCCCTCATCTCAGTGGGAAGCTTCTGTGGGGATGGAGGAGAGGAGCCAATAAAGCCAAGGATGTCAGGGTATCTTGTAAGGTGATTCAGACCCTAGTTCTGGGAAGGAGGAGCCCAGAGAAATCCCTTTATTGGTGTTTCTTGCTCAGCAGTAGTAGCAGGCAGGGTGGAGGGGACACAGACTGCCCGCCTCCCCATGTGGGACCAGCCCCTCTGGGGGAGCTCAGGCTGCCTCCAGCCTGGCTGGGTGGGGCGGCCACCGAGGGGGCTGGTGTGGCAGCTGTGGGCTGCACCGAGGCCTGTCAGGGAGGAATGATTAATGAACAGCCGCAGCAGCTGAGGCTAACCTTTGGAGAGCCGAGCAGGACATCTGCAGAACTGTCAGCGCTCTGACAAGGACAGAGCTGAACAACCAATTATGCCGCCATCACTAAGGTGGGCTGTCACTTTAATCCCAGCCATTCACTTAGGCAAGGACAGGGAAATTTCTCCTCTGCAAGGGCGTATGCCTTGGCCACCTTAACTATTTCAGGACAGGGCAGGGACCCTTGCTGGGAGCTGCTCGAGCTAAGCTTCCTGACAATTCTCCCCACTTCTGGGCTTTCCCCTGATTTCTCAGACTGGTCATGGAAGCAGAATTCCAAAACCACACATACACCTCCAATTTCCCTCTGCTGCCTCCTGTGGCTTGCAGGAAGGATAAAGTCAGAATTCCTTAATCTGGCGTCAAAACTTTTCATCCCGCTGGTTCACTCAGTCATTCATCTACTGAGAATTTAGTATGCGATAGGCAGTCCACTATCTAATGAGCAGACTAATTAAACATGAGTGAGTTCTTACCCTTTAGATGCTTGCGATCTCAAGCAGAGAGGCAGATAAGCAAGTCCCTGAGTAGAGTATAAGCTCTCTTATGGAGGTAGTAACAGAAAGCTAATAGAAAGTAATAGAAATCAGAGGAGGAATTCTGCAGCCAGACTGGTGAGATGGGGGCAGACATAATCCAGGGCTTCGTCTCAAGCGCTAAGCACACCTTACTCAGACAGAGGATGGGAGAGGAAAAGCGAGTACAAAGACATGAAGGTGAGACATTCATGAATTCCCGCAATGGCAAGTGATTCCACATGTCTGGAGTGCCAGTTACATGAGCAACGGCTGGTAAGTCTGGAAAAGTGGGGACAAACAAGAGGGGCTTTGAATGCCAGATAAAGTGATTTAGATTTTTGTCCTGCTTCTTAGAAGACGATAGATTTGAGACGCCCTTGTACCTGTTTTTGACATCCTCTGTAACTGTCTTACCATATATCAGGATTCCAGCTACACTGGATTTTTTGTTATTCCCTGATTGCCATATTTTCACACCTCCACCTTTTCGCTCTTGCCTTTTCCATCGGAAATGTTCCTCTGCCATATGCTGTAAAGCTAGGAATTGTGTTTAGCTGCTAATAACAAAGGCCCCAAATAAGAGTATGGATTTGTTTTCTTTCACATAACATGAAGTTTAGTGATAAGTAATTCAGGGCCAACAGGAACACAGCAGTATCATTACGAACCCAGGCTCCTTTAATTTTTCTGTTCCATCCTCTGTAGTGTGGCTTCCATCCTCCAAGTCACCTCCTGGTCATAAGATGGATGTTAGCACTACAGCCATTATTTCATCATTCCAGGAAAGAAGAAAGAAGAAGGGGAGAAAGACAAAAAAGAATATATTTTTTCAAATATGTCAGCCACTTTGAACTTTTTCTAGAAGCCTCACCCAAAACTTGCGCTATTATTTCATTGTTCACTCCATCTGCAAAAGAGAGTGCGAGATGTGTGGCTCTTTGCAGTGTTCATTCTATCCCTAACAATCAGGGCTAATAAGTAAGAAGCAGAGAATGAACAGGCAACTAAGAATTTCTGCCGCAACTGCTAAGCAAGAAGTACCTGAACATGTGTCATAGAAAAGGCAGATACAAAAGAAATTAAGGGTTCAAAGATGGAAAAGTCATGGTATAAAATGTCTAGAGGAGAACAATGAAACCAAAACAATGAGGATAAATCTAAATAATTGTTATAAGTCTAGGTATCCCCAAATTTCTAACATTTACCTTGAAAAAAAAAGTTTTATGCGATGTGAAAAGAGAATAATATAGTACAATAATCCATTACTAAAACCCTAGTTTAAAACAATGAAGGGTGAAGTTGGAAGAAGAGAGTAAAAGTATGCTTAACAATTTATCTTAAATAAAAAGATCTTGAAAGATTCTAATACACACTTGATTCTGACAATTAGAAGAACATAAATTAAGAACTAGTTCTGGAAAAGGGTAGGTTATGAATAGTGGAATTAGAGCCAACATTTATCTTCTAATACATTTGAGAACATAAATACAAAGAAAACAAAATTCATTTACCAATACACAGGTTTAAAGAAAAAAAAAAGAAGCAAGATAGTTAATGCAAGAAGACAAGAGAAAAACAAAATAACTGTTACAACAATGTGTAGAGATGTGTTAAATTCTCCTATTAAAATATAAGACTCTGATTTAAAGAAATAAAATTCAGCTATATTCTATTTATAAGACAACTAAAACAAAGGTAGGAAAAAGAATGTTTTTGAAGAGGCATGGGCAAATGTATCAGGCAAAGAGAAAGGGAATCAGGAACCCATAGTAAGCCGACAAAGTATAATTCAGAGCAATAAATAATTAACCAAGAAAAAGAGTCTTGTTTCCTGTAGAGGAAATCCCAGTTTTAGCCTGATTAGACTCAGAAATCTCTGAGTATTTCTTTTGGGATACTAGAAATCAATGTGAACAGAGTCTGAAGGGTCCCTTGGGGAGGAGCTCAAGCTGTATGCCCAGCAGATGTTGAGATGTGGCTAGGCATGTCTTATGAGATGATAGGCCTTTCTGTGCCAAAAGTCTTTTTGCCTGAGATTTTAGGAGGCTCATCACCAGGGATAAAGAAACCAAGTTCAATGAGTGTGACCTGGGAAGGAAATCTTAAGTCACCAGAAGGTAAAGCAATTCTTAGGACAGTGTGGTATCTATTATTGAGATTTGCCTTTTGTTCCATTCTCTGTTTTGGTTTTTTTTTTCCTAATCTAAGTCTTATGGAATGCATGGAAACTGTAATTAAAGATTTACAGAGTTACTTTTCTAAAATATGTTAAAAAAAAAAAAGAAAGGAAAAACCAGCAGTATGTCTTCAAGATCCCTGTAACATAGTATAATGCAAAAGTGGAGAGGTATTCATTCACTTCCAGTTTGCATTTGGTACCATGAAATTTAATTGGTGTTTTAGAAATACTACTCTGGTAGCAGTACGGAATGAGTAAGTCTGGAGTTAGAGAGAATAGGCATTTTAAAAGCTGTTGCAGTAATATAAGAAAGAAATGCACTTTGGCATTAAAAGGGCTCTAGCATGCTGTCATTGGTGCACAGCAAAAAGTAGGGGTGCTTGACAAATAAATTCATGGTTGTATCCCAGGATGCCTGGAAGAGGAGCAGTGGGTCTTCCACTTATGGTCATGATGGAGTAAATGGGATCAGGTTTCCCTCCCATTGTAAACAGTTAGAAATCCAGACAAAGAATGTGCAATAACTGTTTTCAGACATTGAACAATGGCAGTACAGGGCTGTGATTTTTTTAGGTGAAAGAGAACAAACAAGGCAAGCTCTATAGGTACTCCAGATTTCTGCCTGGAGGTGTTTTCTGGATCACAGTTCCATAAAAGGGAACCTAAATCTTGTTGAGTTAAAGAGACAGATATCAGAGAGAGGAATGTTGAAGCAGTTAAAAATTTCAAGGCAGCATACTAGAGAAGAGGGAGCTACACAGAAAAAACACTCCAGAATTCTGCACGGAAGTCCCTTAAATCTGTTGCTGAATCCTTAGATACACAAAGATGGGCCAAGTATGACAAAAGGGTTATAAGCTGAACAGTGCCCAGAACTCACACAGGGCTAGGATAAATTAGAGTTCTGTCCTTTCAGGATGGAAAGGCCCTGTAAATATCCCAGATATTCAATAGAGACCCCAGAAAGACTTGCCTTAGTGATAGGACTAAACTAGTCCTAGAATAAATTCTATTATAGACCTGTCCTAACAAAGCTTCAATCTTGAATGTATCAAGCTTATTTGCAAGTAATTTATCTACCTGCCAGACTAAAGCTTAATCTTCCTCAAGGAAAGACAATAAAATTCAGAACTCAACAACTTAGGTCCTAATTTCCAGCATGCAGTAAAAAACTACTAATCTAAGAAACAGGATAACATTACCTATAACCAGAAGAAAATCAGCCATTCAAAACAAAACTAGAAATGACAGAGATCATGGAATTCCAGACAAGAATTTTGAAATAGCTATGAATTTCTGAATATGTTAAATGATTTAAAGAAAAGCAAGAATAGAATAAGGAGATAAATGAAAGATTAAAAAAAACTAAATGGAACTTCTAGAGATCAAAAATACAATATCTAAAGTGAAATATTCACTGACTGGGATTAACAACAGATTAGACACTTCAGAAAAAAACATCAGTGAACTTGAAGACATAGCATTAGAAACTATCCAGCTAAAGCATAGAAAGAATAAAAGACTGAAAAAATTGAACAGAGGCTTAATGATCTCTGGGACAATACAAAATTTAACATTCATGTAATGAGAGTCTCAGAAAATGGTGGGGGATGGTGATGATATTTGAAGAAACAATTGTCAAAACTTTCCAAATATGATGAACCCACAGATCCAAGAAATTCAATGAGCCTTTAGTGAGATAAACACAAAGGAAACCACACCAAGGCACATCTTAATGAAATTGCTGAAGACCAGTAAGAAAGAGAAAAATCTTAAAAGCAGTCAGTGTATAAAAACACATTATATCTAAGTCAACCCATATAAGAATATCCACAAAATTCTCTTCCCAAACTAACTAGAAAGCAACGGAATGACATCTTTAAGTGATCAACCAAAAAACCAAACCTATCAATGTAGAATTCTATATCCAGTAAAAATAGCTTTCAAAAATAAAGGCGAAATAAAGGCTTATCTAGGTAAATCAAAGCTGAAAGAATTTGTTGCTCATATAAATATTAAAGAAAGTTCTTTAGGCTAAAGGAAAATGAGACCAGACGGGAACACTGATATACACAAAAGAATGAAGCATGCTTGAAAGAGTAAATACATGAGTAAACATAAAATATTTTTTCTGTCACTTTTAAATTTCTTTAAAATGTAATTGTTTGTGACTGCAATGGGGTATGTGGTGGGGACTTGATAATAGGGGAAGTCTAGTAACCATAATGTTGCACATGTAATTGTATATTAATAATAGCAAAAAATAATGTAATTGTCTGTTTAAGGGGGAAATAATACCAGGTATTGTGGAAGTTATATATAGAAGCATAATGAAATGAATATATGCTGCCATAAAGTTTACATTACACATAACATGATTTAGTCTTATTGAAAGGTAAACTAAATCCAAAAGAGGGCTGGGGAAGAGGATAAAAAGAACAAAGTATAGGTGTAGAAAATAGAAAATGAACAGCAGGGTGGTAGACTTAAATCCAAGCATCTCAATAATTACATAAACGTGTAAATAGTTTAAAGATTCCAATAAAAGGCAAAGGTTATCATACTGGATTTTTTTAAAAAGCAAGATCCAACTACATGATGCTTATAGGAAATTGACTTTAAATATAAATAAAATACATGAAAACTGAAAGAATGCAAAGAGATATACAATGCATACACCAATGAAAAGAAAGGTAGCTATATTAATATCAGACAAAGTAGATTTCAGAAGGAATATTATTGATATTCACAAAGATAAAAGAGTCAGTTCAACAAGAAGACATAAGAATCCTAAAGTTGTGTAATATCACAGCTTCAAAATATAAAGCTGAAACTGACAACACTGAAAGAAGAAACAGACACATTTACTAGTTGGAGATTTCAACATTCCTCTCTCACTAGTTAACAGACTAACTAGTCAGAAGATAAGTGATCATATAGAAAACCTGAACAGAACTATCTGCCATATTGATAGTTTTTTTGACATTTACAGAAAATACTCCCAAGAACAAGAGAAACTCACAGGAACTATATAGACCATAAATTGGTCTATAAAAAAAGTCTCGATATTGATATGTTCATAGACATTTAAAAGATTGAACATAAAGAGTATATTTTCTAAACAAAACACAATTCAGTTAGAAACCAATAGCAAAAAGGTGTATGGAAACTCCCCAAATATTTGGAAATTAAACAACACACCACTAAATAATCCATGGGTCAAAGAAGGAATCACAAGAAAAATTAGAAAATAATTTGAACTGAATGAACATGAAAACATGACATGTAGAAATATGTGGGATGCAGCCAAAGCAGTGCCTGGAGAGATATTTATAGCTTTACATGCTTACATTAGAAAGGAAGAAAGATCTCATCTCAATTATCTGATTTCACCTTAAGAAACTAGAAAAAGAAAAGCAAATCAAACCTAAGATAAGCAGAAGTAGGGACACTAAAGAGTGGAAATCAGTAAAACAGAAAATAAACAGTAGAGAAAGTTAATGAAACCAAAGCTGGTTATTTCAAAAGGTCAACAAAATTGATAAACTTCTAGCTAGACTAATCAAGGATAAAAGAGGAAAGACACAAATGATCAATATCTTGAAAGAAGGAGTATATCCCTAAAGATCCTACAGACATGAAAGGATATGAAGGGATTTCAACAATATTATACCAATAAATTCAACAACTTAGAGGAAATGGGCACATTCCTTGAAAGACATAATTAAAGCTGACTGATGAACAAATAGAAAATCTGCATTGTCCTATATATTAACAGAAGAAATAGAATTCATAATTTCAAAATCTTCCCACAAAGAAAACCTCAGGCCTGGATGGTTTCAATGGTGGATTCTACCAAACACAATCCTACACAAACTAAAAAAACAGACAGGAGGAACACCTCCCAATTCATCTTATGAGGCCAGCATTATCTTGATACCTAAAACAGGCACAGACATTAGGAGAAGAGTACGCCATAGACCAATATCATTCGTGAACTTAGGAGAAGGGAAGTGGCACCAGGTAGATGATGTTAGTCTTCAATAGGATTCTGATGAGAAATCATGATACTGGAAGATAGGGAGCTCCTAAGTGGATGTCTGGTAGTGCAGAGGGCACATGCATGGGCAGGAACTTGTGAGTTCATGAATACGAACCACTGCCACCTGAGTGCTCCAAAACATAATGGGAGAGGCTTAAAGGAAGTCCGTGGATCCTACATGATTGGATGGGAGCAACAGCTAGCGAAATTGTGGTACCATTTGTTTCCATGTGCTGGTAAGATCTAGAAAGCTTGGATTTTGGTGACAGAATGCATACTTTGCAATGAAATAGAATTTCAGGAACTCTTAGGCACAAAATAATTTTGCATCCAAGTATATAGAGCAAAAGCTATTAGAAATATAAGAATAAATAATCACAAATACATCTATGGAGAGAGGTTTTAATATTCTTCCTCTTATTTATTTTTATTCGTAACTTGGTGAATCTTTTTGATCTGTATATTCAGCTTTGATTTTGGCTCAGAAAGCTTTGCTTTTTATTTTCTTCCTTTTTAAAAATTATGTCTTTGTTGCTTCTGCTATAGATATTCTATAATGTCATCGGAAATACCAATTTTTCAGTTGAATATCCTTTTTACTTTTTATCCTCTGTGCCTTTTCCCCCATTGTTTTATCTTTGCTTTTTTCGCTTATTTACCTTTTAAAACTCCACTCCCAAGGCCTCCACATTACTGTTTCTTCTTAAATACTATTATTATTGTTGTTGCTATTGCTACTGTTACTATTATTTATCGGTTCTGTTCTACAAGCCTTTGTAATCTACCCCACACTTAAGCCAGAAACGTGGGCACAATCTTTTTATCTTATCTCTTCCCCTTCCTATTTTCAATGCGTCCTGAAGTCCTGCAGCTTTAATCTTCCAAAGATGTCTTGGAAGCATCTTATCTCTATTCTCACAGCTACTCCTTTGTTTGGTTTCTCATCATTTCTCTTCAGAGTTATCACAAAAGCTTTCTAACTGCTCTCCTGGACTTGCATCTTAGGACAACAGCCTGATTTCCCAGCTCGCCTAAGGATCTACTTCTAATTTCACCCTGTCTTCCTCTCTGGGTGCATCTCCTCCTCTTCCTTCTCTCGCATGCTGCAGCAAATAACCTTCCTGAAGCCTTCCTCACATCGTTGTGATTTTTCGTTTGCTGCCCAGTATCTCTCAAGATTCAGCTCAAGCATGCCATGCTCTGGGAAGCCTTCTCTCACACCTGTCACCCCTCCTCATCAGATGGGGTCCCCCAGAGCTCCCACTGCCCTCTGTCCCAACACACACCACACGGCACGCTAATCCTCTCTTTATGCATCCGTCTCCCCAGCCCCAGATTGTGAGCTCCTTGGGAACAGGAATTACCTTCTTCATCTTTATTTCCCTAGCACCTGCCACAAGGGTTTTTCTTGAATAAAAAAACCTAGACCGATGGTCCTAATTCCAAGTCCTAAAGGAGCAGCATTCATACCGACCCTCTGCTTCAGGCTCCTTTAATCTAGCTCCTAGATGCTGTGACACAGGCAGCAGCAAAGTCAGCCACTCATCAAGCTTGTCTCCAGCTCCTGGCACCGGGTTTGGCACACAGTAGACCCTCAACAAATATTTGTGGAGCTGGACTTGGCTGCAGTATATTATTCCATCCTAAAGTAGACTTGGCATTGAGAAAGGGGCTGGAAGTCAATGATGAGAGAACTGTTGAACGGCATCCAAGCCTGTCTCACAAGGATTTTGTGGATTTTGTTTCCTGTGGGAACTGAGAGGACTGTGGAATAGAAAAAAGCCCAATGCCACTTGTTGGGAGGGCCTTAATGACAAAAGAACTGGCAACTTAGCAAGAAGGCATCTCCTGTGGGGTGTTTCTCAAGTTGGCCAAATTCAGTGTGATATGCAACAACACAGCACCCTCCTGCCCTTTCGTGGGGGCACCAAGCAGATAGCAATCAGATCGGGAGTGACAGCACATTTGCAGGACAAATAACAGAGCATCAGGCCCCCTCCACCCTGCTCCCTTGACACCTGGATGCCGGGAGAGGTCCGAAAGGCAGGATGGTGGTTGGGTATTGCCAGCCAATGATGCCCACAACTAAGAGAGCAATTTTGGGTAATTCCAGAGAAGGAAGCTCAGGAGCAGATGCAATAGAACAGCGATGCTGCCTCATGCCGCGGTTGGTGCATCAGGCTGACCCGGGCATTGGCCTCTGCTGGGCCACCCCCAAAGGCCAGTTTAAGAAGATATGATAAGATCTAATCAATTATTGTGCAGGAGAGAGAGAGAGAGAGAACTGGTAACCAATAAATCTGTTAGTTAGCTCCCCTGATTTTCCTAAGCCTTCCTTGCTAAGGTCTCAAATTACAGAAGAAAGCATTTACTTTCCTCCACATTTCAGTCCAATGTTAATTTGACCTCCTCCATGCTGGCGACTGTGGTAGGGGCCCAGATCCAAAGAAGGATGAGACACAGCCCCTGTCGCAATGAAATTCTCAGTGTGCCTGGATGGTTGGGGGACGGAGGGGCAGGAGTGGGCTGGCCCAGAGTTAGACGCAGGCAGGACCACGCAAAAGGCAGAGCCCGGGGCCCCAGAGGGGGAGCACGCTCCTTTAGGCAGCCCAGGAGCCTGGCGAACCCCAAGGGGGCTAGAACCCAGGGGAAGGGTTATCTAAGCCAGCGGATGGGAGTGGGGCACAGCTGGCTTGTGAGGGCGATGACCAGGCAACCAGAAAGGGGGTAAGCAAGGCTGTTGTCTGGGGAATGGTGGGGCCAAAGCAAAGATCTAAAAATAACCCCCAAACTGGTCAGATCAGAAAGTACTCAGAGCTTCTAAGGAACCGGAAGAAAAGGATTGCTCCTGGTGCCTTGGCCCCGGATGGCCTCACTCCATCCCAGGTATTAAATGCCTGTCCCATGGCTTCTGTTTGAGCGTCATCCGGAGACAGACACGAAATACCTAGGTTTAAAGAACTGTTTGAACCAGAAGCTCCAGGTGCTCCTGGGGGTAGAAGAGGCGGGGTCAGGCCAGACTTCGTGGACTGAAGCCTCCTGGAAGGGTCAGGGCAACCCGGGCCTTGGCACATTGCCCTGAGAAACCGTCCTCCTAGCGCCAGATCTCTGAGTGACTGGCAGTTCCGCTTCACTCCTTTGCTGAAATCCCGTCTCTACCACCTGTTCTGGGGCTAGAACATTGAGATTCTGCGAAGCAGTGGGCCTATTGGAATGCACAGGAGGCAGCCTGCCTGCCGTCTCCTTTCCTTTTCTCGGGCTGTGTTCTCAGGGAAGGCGTGAACCTTCTTTTCCATGTCTCCCGGGTGGAACATTTGAATTCCCCTGGGAAACCCCATTAACTCAAAACCCAATGATTCAGAATTTGTGATCGCATGAATAGGGACTTGGATTAACTTGCTCCTTGAACTCAGTGTGAAGGGAGGATTTTTCTAATCACATAAATAGGGCAAGATTTCATGGGTAGTGATGAGTTTAAAGGCTATTTTTCAAAGGTTTTAGGAGAAATCAGAGACACAGAAGAGATCTTGGATCATTCTACTCAATCACCAGTGGGTTTGGTTTGGCTTTTGCTTGTGTGATTACACACATCCTGTGACAGGTGATTAGAAGGGTCTTTCTTATGCCAAAATCTCTCTGTGTGGCCCCTAATCATTTGTCATGTTCCTGGCCTTGAGCTGCACAGAAGGAGTTCGCACCGCAAGGCTGCCGGTCTGAGACCCGAAGGTGATTTCTCCGGGTCATCGCTGTTCTGGATGTGCACAGAGGAATTGGCCTCAAGGCCTCAAGCCCCAGGGAGAGATTGTGGACTTTCTGGGAGAGAAACTTCAGTGGGCCACCCTTCCGGGACAGAGGTGCAAGCAGCTAGAAAGCCATAGCTGGGAAGCTCAGGCCAGAGAAGGATGGGGGAAGGGGCAGATTCAAGGCCACCTGTGCCCTGAAACCAGGCTCATGGACTGAGTTTTAACAGCTGAATAGGAGGGCATGGGCTCTAAAATAGAGTGCTCTTTCAGGATTGTGACGATGGGGCACCCAAACCAGGCGGATGGATTAACAGGGCACTCTTTCTCTCCCCACCACCCCTCTTCCCTGGCTCCTTACTCCTTTCTGTCTTCCTGCTCTTTCCTCCTCCTTTCTCTCTCCAATCACAATTTTTGGCTTGTGTCCCCATCTCTGACTTGCCTCTGTCTTTCAGCCTCACTCTCTGTTTCCTATTCCTTTCTATCTTGTTCTCCTTCTCTCTGTTTTGTGGTTCTCCCTTCTCCTGCCCTTTCTGCCTCCATCCCTGTTTCTGGGAGCCTCTCTCCCTGCCTATGAGATATTCAAAGAGAATATATCATATACACAGACCATGCTGAGGTAAAGCCACTGTGAGCTGGGCTTCATTTGTCTGTTATCTTGAGTGCTTTCTGAAGGGCAATGACCCTCTCTTGAAATAAGATTCTCTTCTCTGCTTCTGAGTGATGGTCTCTGCATCCATTCTGGGATAGTTGAGAACAGGTGATTTCTGCAGCAGGCAAACAGGATACACAAATGAAAATCCAGATTCACAAACACAAAGTGATTTGCTTCAGGAATTATTTAAATAGCCAGTGCATTTACAGTGTGATTCAATTTACAAAGATTAGCTTCTCAGGCAGCCTCTCTGTAGCATCCTTCTTATGTATGATGAGTTCATAGCTGAGTCTTTAATAAAAAAAGAAATCAGCAAAACGTTTGAAAGCCTACCTGAGTCCTTGTTCCTTTGGGCAACTGGAGGAAGCAAATTTTTTTTGAAGGCAGCTTGACAGAGTGGAAAAAGTACAGATTTTAAACTGTGGCTTCTCGATCCTCTAGGTCTAGGAAGGTTTAGCCTGTCTGAGCCTCTGTTTTCTCATACATAAAGTGGGGACAATAAAATAATCTGACAGGTCTCTTGTGAAGGATAAATGAGTTGACACTTTTAACACATGACCTTTGAAACTGGTAGGATTACTTAAGAGTTGAGAAGCCAGTGTATCTGGTGTCCTTGGCATTTTCTGGTCAAATGTAGCAAAACAATAGAGATTTGGAGACCAGATTTAAGAAGGCCATGGTTCTTTGCAGCAAATCGTACCAGAAGAACCACTGTCAATTCCTAGAATTAGCTTAAAGGGAAACTCATTGAAAAAAAAAACAGTATAGCACCGATATTGTTAAACAGGTACATCTGAGATGATCTATTTGGATTGTGTTCCTCAGAAGCAATGGTTAGGTGTGAACTTAAAATTTGAAAATTCTAGGATCTGTATCAAAAGGAATTTATATCCAATGATATAGCAGGGAATTCAAATCTCAGCAGTGAAGAAGTGATTAACCAGAGAGAAGTATGAGAAGTACATAGGATTGGAGAGAACCCACTGAGGAGAATGGGGCTTTGGTTATGTGCAGTGGGGGCTACAAGGGGCGTTATCAGTTTCTTTGTGAACTAAGAGAGGGAGAGATCAGTAACCGGTGGCAAGAGATAGCCAGGGGGTTTCCAAGCACTTCCCTAGAGGCAGTGTCCAGCCAGCAGTGGAGAGGCCATAAGAGTTTTTGTTACCAAATTGACTTTGAATCCAGAGTCCATGCAGTGAGGGAAGTACTTAAGACTAATGAATAGTATTTTATTCCATTCTGGGACTAAATCCAGGCCAGATTGATTTAAATAGTCATAGATACTAGTTAATAATTAGAACAGAATGAAAAGAACAGAATGAAAGCTAACTACTAATTTCCTTCAGTCCTACCCTAAATGTGCTAAAAGAAATTTTTTTTTAAAGACATTTTCAAGTGCTTTCTCCACTCCCTCAGCTTACATTCTGTTCTCAATCCCTGCCAACTGAATCTGCCCACCTCTCCTCTGAGACTGTTAAGGTCCCTGGTGATGACATGTTGCTAAATCCAGTGGCCCCTTCTCTAGTCTTGTTGCACTTGACCTGTCAGGAACATTCAGCTCTGTTGACCACCACCTCCTTTTTTGCATATTTTTAACTTTTTAATTTGAAATTTCTCAAACCTAAAGAAAATTTGCAAAAATACCCTAATTAACATCCATATAGCTTTCATATGGACCCTTCTATTGTTTGCCATCTTACCCCATTTGTGATAGCTCTTTCTCCATAAAATGAGACACATTCTTGTTGTTATTTTTGCTGAACCATCTGAGAACGAGTTGCAGACATCGTGGCTCTTCATCCCTAAAGAGGCATCTGTCTCCTAAGAACAGGGAAATGCATCACTGATGCTATTATTTAAAAGGTGGTCCATATCCTAATCTCTTCCATTGCCTCAATAATTGACCTTTGCAGCAATAATAAAATTTCCAGTCCAGGATCCAATCTATGACTGTACAATGAGTTTAGTTGTGGTGTTATTTGGTGTCCTTTAATCTGGAACTTGCCCTTCGTCTTCCTTTGTCTCATGACACTGACCTGTTTGGAGAGTGCCGAGCAGCTGTTTTCTAGAAATGTCTGATGCGTCCTCATGGTTAGATTCAGATGATCCATTTTGGGCAGGAGCACAATGTAAGTCATGCTGTGTTCTTCTCAGTGCTTCACATCTCGAGGCCCTGGTGTTGCTTGGTCCTGTCTTTGGTGAGGTTCATTTTGATCACTTGGGTGAGTGAAGGTGGAATCCACCAGGTTTCCCCCACTATTAAGGGAATTTTTTCCCCTTTGTATTTAAGAAGTGGTCTCTGGGGAGGTACTCTGATATGGATCCGTAATGAAAGATTTTTAGATCCATTAATGATTTTTGCCTGAACCAGTTATTGCCAAATATTTAGTTTCTTACCCTGTCACTCCCTCTATACTTTTTAGTTAGCATTCTACTATAAGGAAGACTTTTCCCTTTTCCTCCACATTATTTATTTATTTGGTTGCTTGTTTTGCATCCGTATGAATTTATTATTTGTTAACTCAATGAGTTATAATCCATTACTGTTACTATTCATTTCAGTGCTTAAATTATTCCCAGCCTGGCCTGTAGGTGCTCTTTCAGGTGTCTCCTGTGTCCTTTTTGATGTACTAGTCACTGAATATACAAAAAGACAATGGCCAGACTGTAGACAAAAATAGAACTCTGACCCTTCATCTGTATGAACTATCCCAGGAAGCTAATCCATTTTCTACAGTAACTAGCCCAGCAAGCTGACCTACAATCTCTACAGGTCAGACCTTTAGGAAGTCAGACCACTGTCTCTAGGAACTGATCCAGGAAACCTATCATTAACCTCTAACAGAGAGCTTCAAATGGCCAGGACTTGATTAATAACTGACAGTTTCCTTAATTTTTGTCCCTGCTTCCAAATAGGGCCCACCTGAAAAAGCCAAATATGTCCTCCTAACCAATTATATAGGATGTCCTGTTTCTATTTAGCTCACCTATGTTACCCCCATGCCAACATCCTCCAGTCTGGGCATAATGGAAGTTTCCCTTTGTCCCTTATAAAGTTTTCCCACTCCTCTGTCTGCCTTTGAGTAGCTACCTAAAGACAAATGATGGTGGCTGACTCCCTTGCTGTAATAAGCTCTGAAAAACTAGCCTGAGCCTGCCATTTGGGTGATTTTTACCTATTTCCATAGTATCCCCATCATTTTGTTTATTGAGCATTTCTTTATTTTTTGGCATCAGAAGTTCCAGGTGCACCTTGTACTCTCCCTGCCCCAGCCCTACAATCAGCCTTTTCTCAACAATGCCCACATTCCTTTTAGTGAAGACTGATATTTAGAAACCAAGATCTGTGCACTAGCTGTGCCCATTTTTCCTGGGATCTTTATCTCCTTTTAAAACACTTTCTTCTCTAGAGGACGGTGATACTACAATCCCCACTTTTACCTCCTACTTCGTTTGACAGGCCTTCACAATTGCCTTTGCTTGCTTACCCTCCTTTAATCAATTTCAAAATGTTAAAGCACCCCAAGTTTCAGTCATAAATCTCCTTCTCTTCTCTAGGATAAGATGTTAGATTCGATTATGTAAAAAATATATATATTTACTAAACACCTATGGTTCAGTGGAAAGAACTCAGCCTCAGTGATTGAAGTTCTGGGTTCAAGCCCAGGTATTGTTCCTGCCAATTGTATGGCCAAGGGCAAGTCTCTAGAGCAAAAGCCTTATTTCTTCATGCATAAAAAGAGCATAATAAACAAAATAATATAGTATTATAAACACTTAAGTACTTGAAATAATGATCTTGAAATTAAAGAATGCTAAATTGTACCCCTCTCACAGAGATAAGAAAAATGATGGAACCATGTCAAAAGGACACAGGAGCCAATCTGATGGAGCTCCCAATGGCCAAAGCTGTGACAACTTGAGGATATGTTAAAATAATACTGGGTTAGAGTCCAAAAAATAAAATAAATGTGTTAGTCCATACTGATATAAATAAATAGTGAATAAATAAATAGGGAAGAAAAAAGACAAATTCCCCAAACAGAAGAATTCCAAATAATTTATATAGATCTTTCTTCTTCGGGGAGATGGAGCATAACTTCCCACTCCTAAGTATGGACTGTGCATAGTGACTTCCTTCCAAAGAGTATAGTGTGGGAAGGGGGAGGGAAGAGTCACTTTAAGTGGAGAAACTGACCAACATATCCTCAGCCAGGTGATTAAGGTCAACAGCAACAGTGATAAGTCATATGAGAGGATGAAAACGACACTTTAGCACCTAAAACCCAAAAACACAATCCAATTCTGAGAAAAACACCAGAAAAATCTCAGTGAAGAACATTCTACAACATACCTGACAGTATACCACGAAACTGTCAAGGTCATCAAAAACAAGGAAAATCTGAGACACTTTCACAGCCAAGAGGAACCCGAGGAGACAGGACTCCTAAACGTAATGTGGTCCCCTCAATGGGATCCTGGAACAGAAAAAGGGCATTCGGTAAAAGCCAAGGAATCATTAACTGTAATAAATGCACCACACTAAAGTGAGATATTATCATAAGGGAAACCGGGGACGGGATATATGGTATATGGGAACTCTGTGCATTGCAACTTTTTTTCTGTAAATCTAAGACTGTTCTAAAATAAAAAATGGTTTTTTTTAAAAAGCTCACTTAACAGTATTTGAAAATGTGTGATTTTATTGGATAAAAATAATACCTTAAATTTTTTTAATTAAAAAAAAAATTGAGGAACTTGAGAGATTTCCCCAGGATAGCTGGTAAGTGGTGAAGCTAGAATGAGAATTCGGGTTGCCTTATTATGTGTCTCATACTAACCTGCTATGGACGGAAGTGTGTCCCCTCCTAAAATTCATGTTGAAGCCCTAACCCCCACTGTGACTGTATTTGGAGATAGGGCATTTAGGAAGTAATTAAGGTTAAATGGGATTATAAGGATAGGGCTTTATAATCTGATAGGTGGCCTTATAAGAAAAGGCAATTTCTCTCTCCCCCTCCCACATGCACAACAGAGGAACGGCTATGTGAGGACAAAGCAGCCAGATGCAAGGCAGGAAGAGCGCTCTCACCAGAAACTGAACTCTGATGGACTCTGATCTTGGACTTCTTGGCCTCCAGAACAGAGAGAAAATAAATTTCTGTTGTTTAAGCCACCACCAAGTCTGTGGTATTTTGTTATAGCAGCCAGAGCAGACTAATACATTACCTTAAAAAAGAATAATACTGTAATTTATTGGGTACTATGTCCCAAGCACTCTGCTGAGAGCTTTACAGACATTCAATCCTCACAACAACTCTGACAGGCGTTTAAGTGGTGCTAGTATTGCCATATTGCAGATGAGAAACCTGAGGTTTAAAAGGGGTAACTGCCTGGGATCACAGAGATCGTAAGAGTCAGAGGTGGGTCTCCTACTCACAATTATTTTCTGGTAAAGCCCAAATTCTTTCAACCATTCCCCAAATCTATCTGTGAGGAGTAAAGAGTCATACTCCAGCTCTTTTAGGACAGAGTATCTGCACAAATTATTTGGAATTTTTCTGCATGGGAGACTTGTTTCTTCAGCCCCATTTATTAATTTTGAACTCTCCCTCCATGGTGGGCAACTTCTGAATTCACTGCTCAGTTTTTTTTCCTTTCTTTCTAAATTCCAGCTATTTCCCCATAGGCTTTTTGGAGTCTCACCCACACATTTGGGGTTTAGGTGACAGTGAAGACTGAAGTGGCATGTATATGCAGCTTTGGAGACCTCTCTCTATGGCTCCTTTCCTTCTGGGATTTCCCCCATTCAATTTCTAACTGCTTTGATAGGCCCAGCATTCATTCTCTGATTCATCAAACCAATATCATTACAGCTTTCTGCACAAGCTCTCTTTGAAATGCCTTAGCGTACCACATAGATGGAGGGCTACCCTCAACTGTGAAGCTGGATAAATGGATATGATCCAGTGTGGTTCCCTTCTTTCAACAGTCAAATTCCCTCTAGTTTCTGCCTAATTTTGGTCATTTTCCAGTATCTTCCAATAGTTAAATTTTTCCCTATTTTGCCCAGAGTTTAAAATTAGTATCAGTAAAATAATTTGCACAATACAATCTACCCTGCCATTACCCTAAGTCAGAAGTCTCCTGTTCCTTATTTTTAAAATGAAGATAATATCTACCAAAGGGTTTTTTTTTCTTTGTGTGAGAATTAAATAGGAATGTATGTGTAAAATGCCTGGCATAGATAGATATCCAGGAAATGCTAGTTTCCTTCTCTTTATGTTTAATTGGCATCTGCTTCCTTTTATCTTCCCTTCAATAGGACTTGCTTTGCTCTTTGGATCCAACCTATATGGGATAATTTCTTTCCCATGTGGTAGCCCATCAGAGATTTGATGACAGAGATCATATCCTGTGCCTTCAAATCTCCTTTGTCTTCAGGTTCAACATCCCAGTTCTTTCTGCCACATCTCAGGCCATTGGTTTTCTGTAGGGAATTTGGAGTCTCTTTAACTATCCTGTTTCTTCATTAAGGACTCTTCTAAGTTCAAGCTCCAGTTCTGGCATTTATAGGCTCTATAATTTGAGTAAGTCAACTTATCTTTGGAGTTTCAGTATCTCCATGTGGAAAATGGGATAATAACCCCTACCCAGTTTGTGTCTTGCAAACTCAAAACACCTTGAACTTCAGCCACTACTGGTGTGAGGGTATGAGAAGAGGTCTCCACAGCCCAGGTTCCCTCTGGCCCTGATGGAGGAGTTAGGGCTCCCTTCCTCAGGTTGTGTTGGTGGTGGGGGAGAAGGAGGAAAAGGGGTATTATTACCATAATTAAGTCTCCCTCCACCAGTGAGGACTGGGGCTAGTTTTCTCCTGAGCTGCTAAAGGTCCAACTTCTGGTTGCAAGTTTCACTTTTCTTCCAAAGATCAAACAGCCTAGTCTTATTGAGAAATGCATATTCATCCACTTGTTATAACTTTGGCCCTATTCTTTACAAAATAGCACAGGTCTTATTATGTTATTGAAGCATTTTTCTCCCTCTTGGGTATCTCTGGAACCCTAGAATCAAATAATACATCCCCCACCCCCAGAGTTTCTCACTGATCTAGAATTTCTCTGGAAGGAAAGGAATGGTGGTGATTTGTTCGTTCTCCAAATGGTAGAAAGCAATAGCAAAGGTATAACAATTCCTTTATAAACTGTAAGGTCCTTTCACAAGTGAGCACGGGCATCATAAAACTTATTATCCAAAGTAGGATGCTTTTGAGAATAAAAGGAGGCACAATGCCATGACTAAGGTGGGAGAATTGGAATGTATATGGCATTGTACTATTATGTGCCATAGGGTCAGACTTGCAATAAAGCTTCCTGATTCTTGAGGAAAAAATGTTAGGGAACTGAATTTAAGTGATATATAATTAAATAGCTCTTTCTTTTGTTTGGGGACTCTACCCCCTTGGTACAGGGGGCTTAGGCAATGAAGAGCTGCAAGGGAAAAGGACTGCTGTGGTCACTTTTGTCCAAAGCACATTCTCCGCTGAGGGGGCAAAGACTTGAGCTTAAATCACCTTCTTGCAAGTCAAGGACTCACTGCTCCTCATTGAGCTACATCCTGCCTGGCTAATATCTGTCTATTTACACACAAAGCTCCCCAAAATGTCACTGCCTTCTCCCAGGGGTACTGGTTTGCATGTAATGGAGCTGCAAAGTGACCCTCCTCTCCTCCTGCTCAGTTCAGCCCCAATTCCAGCCCAAGACTAAGTATCAAACAGAATATCCAAGAAACATACATGTTATGCTCATCTTGCTATTTTCTGAATAAACCATGGTTTTTCATGCCTTGCACATTTCCATACTGCTATTATTATGTCTAAAATGCCGTCTTCTTTTCTATCTGGTAAGATTTTATTTCCAAGTTCCGAATCAAATATCATGCTCTGTGAAAAGCCTTTCCTGATACCCCTCACCCACTAATCTGCTATAGGTATCAGAATTCATTAGGATTTGTTTCTGATAATATAATTACCATTTTTTTTTAATGACAGTAGTTTAAGTAAGATAGGGCTTTATTTCACTTTCACACAGAAGTCAGAAGGTTGGTCATCCAAGGCTGGTATGGTGGCTCCTTGATGTCATCAGGGATTCAGATTCCTATCTTTCTGCTTTGCAGTCTTCAGAGTATGGCTTCCTTCCCAATATCACCTCATGGTTCAAGATAGCTTCTGGAGCTGCAGTTATACGTCCCTATGACAGCTGAAAGAAGAAATAGCAGGAGGACAAAGATGGATTTTCCTAGCTAATCAGGTCCTTTTTATGTTAACATAAATTACTTGAAAAAATTTTCCATATATTGAACCAACCTTGAATTCCTTGAATTAATCCAACTTGGTCAAATGCATTGTCGTTTTTACACGTTGCTGGGTGCCACTTGCTAATGCGTCAAGATTTTTGCACCTGTGATTCATGACAACGATCTGTAATTTACTTTTCTCAGTGTTTTGGTATCATGATTATGCTAACTTCAAAAAGCAGGTTTCGAAGTTACAACTCCCCCACCCCCACCCTTTTTTTTTGACACTTTGGGGCTGCTTACGTAAGATAAGAATTGTGTGTTTGGTAGAATGCACTGATAAGACTTTCTGGACCTGGAGTTTTCTTTCTGTGAAGACTCTTAACTATTTATTCAAATTTCTTTAATGATTATAGGACTACTCAGGTTTTCTATTTCTTCTTGAGAAGTTATGTTTCTAGGAATGCATTCATTTCCTCTAAATTTTCTTTAATATATTATTTTTATCTAGTTCTTCCATTTACTGTTTCTGCTGCATTCCAGATAATATATTCAGTTCTTGCCTCCATTTCACTGATTCTTGTATTTTATTTTTAGGCTCTTTTTGGTTCTTCAAGTCTACTTGCTCTTTTCTGGTATTTTCAAGCAATTAGGAGACTTACTGAGGCATAGCTGACATACAATAAATGACACATGTTTATAGTGTACAATTTGATTAGTTTTGGCCTATGTGTAGACCTGTGAAATTATCACTGCAATCCAGAAAATGAACATATTTATCACACATACCCCAAAGTTACCTTAGCCCCCTTTATAACCCTTGTTTTTTGTTCCCCTTTGCCTACTTCCCATTCCCAGGCAACAACTGATCTGCCTTCTGCCACTATAATCTTGCTTTCATTTTTTACAATTTTATAAAATGAAATAACATCATATGTACTTTTTTTTGGTTGTCTGGATTCTTTCCTTCAATATAATTATTGTGGGAATCATTTATGTTCTGGCATGTATCAACAGTTCATTCTTTTTTTTATATATAATTTATTTTATTATCATTAATTTACACTTACATGTTCAATATTACGATTATTAAACTACCCCTTCATCAGGTCCCCCCCACCAACCCCATTACAGTCACTGTCCATCAGTGTAGTGAGATGCTATAGAATCACTACTTGTCTTCTCTGAGTTGTACTGCCCTCCCCGAGCCCCCCCAACATTACATCTGCAAATCGTAATGCCCCTTTTTCCCTCTTATCCCTCCCTTCCCGCCCATTTTCCCCAGTCCCTTTCCCTTTGGTAACTATTAGTCCGTTCTTGGGTTCTGTGAGTCTGCTGCTGTTTTGTTCCTTCAGTTTTTTTTTTTGTTCTTATACTCCACATATGAGTGAAATCATTTGATACTTGTCTTTTTCGGCTTGGCTTATTTCACTGAGCATAATACCCTCTAGCTCCATCCATGTTGTTGCAAATGGTAGGATTTGTTTTCTTCTTATGGCTGAATAATATTCCATTGTGTATATGTACCACATCTTCTTTATCCATTCATCTACTGATGGACACTTAGGTTGCTTCCATTTCTTGGCTATTGTAAATAGTGCTGCAATAAACATAGGGGTGCATCTGTCCTTTTCAAATTGGGCTGCAGCATTCTTAGGGTAAATTCCTAGGAGTGGAATTCCTGGGTCAAATGGTATTTCTATTTTGAGTTTTTTTGAGGAACCTCCATACTGCTTTCCACAATGGTTGAACTAATTTGCAGTCCCACCAGCAGTGTAGGAGGGTTCCCTTTTCTCCACATCCTCGCCAACATTTGTTGTTGTTTGTGTTTTGGATGTTGGCCATCCTCACCGGTGTGAGGTGATATTGCATTGTGGTTTTAATCTGCATTTCTCTGATGATGAGCGATGTGGAGCATCTTTTCATGTGCCTGTTGGCCATCTGAATTTCTTCTTTGGAGAAGTGTCTATTCATGTCCTCTGCCCATTTCTTAATTGAATTATTTGCTTTCTGTTTGTTAAGGTGCATGAGTTCTTTATATATTTTGGATGTCAACCCTTTATCACATATGCTTTTTATGAATATATTCTCCCATACTGTAGGATGTCTTTTTGTTCTACTGATGGTGTCCTTTGCTGTACAGAAGCTTTTCAGCTTGATATAGTCCCACTTGTTCATTTTTGCTTTTGTTTCCCTTGCCCGGGAGATATGTTCATGAAGAAGTTGCTCATGTTTATGTCCAAGAGGTTTTTGCCTATGTTTTTCTCTAAGAGTTTTATGGTTTCATGACTTACATTCAAGTCTTTGATCCACCTTGAGTTTACCTTTGTGTATGGGGCTAGACAGTAGTCCAGTTTCATTCTCTTACATGTAGTTGTCCAGTTTTTCCAACACCAGCTGCTGAAGAGGCTGTCATCTCCCATTGTATATCCAAGGCACTTTTATCAAATATTAATTGACTGTATATGTTTGGGTTAATGTTTGGATTTTCTATTCTGTTCCACTGGTCTGTGGGTCTGTTTTTGTGCCAATACCAAATTGTCTTGATTACTGTGGCTTTGTAGTAGAGCTTGAAGTCAGGGAGTGTAACTCCCCCTGTTTTATT